>MU281379.1:182308-282960 GCA_022385595.1 Xylaria palmicola | reverse complement strand
GCCCCCCCCCCCCCCCCCCCCCCCCCCCCCCCCCCCCCCCCCCCCCCCCCCGCCGCGCCCCCCCCCCCCCCGCCCCCCGCCCCGCCCCCCCCCCCCCCCCCCCCCCCCCCCCCCCCCCCCTCGTGTGCAGGCAACGTACCGGTCCAGCGGAGAGCACGGTAACCAGCCGGTGCACGCCCGCGGCGATGCTGAGCTCGACCGACGTCAACAGCCGCCCGCCGCCCTCGTGGAAGTGGCGCTCGAAGTTCTTGTCGACGATGGTCCGGATCACGCGGGCACCGAGCCGGTCCAGGTCGTATGCGTCGCCCGGCAGCGCGGCCGTGGCGCGTTCCACGTGCGGGAACACCTGCTGCTCCAGGCACCGCCCCAGGGCCGCCGCTACATCCTCCCTCTTGCTGTGGCCGCTGCCCGGAGAGGGCTCAGCCGTCCGCCGTCTCTTCGCGGGACGGGCAGCAACAGGCACGTCGTCGACTGTCAGATCAATAAGGATTTGGCCCGTGCCGGTTGGCGTGTCCATATTGCCAACTACGCGTCGTTATAAGTTGTAGCAGTTTAAATCACGTTAGCAAAACAGTGGTACTAGGCTAGAAAGCTGAGACTTAATGTGGAGCACAAAATACAAATAGCGTTAAAACATTTAAAACGATTTAAACTTAAAAATGTGGTTAAATAAAGCTTTAAATTACTATTAAATTACTTTTATATATTAATTTTATAAATAATTATATGTTATTTTATTGTTATTATTATTTTTATTATTCAAATATTTTTATTAAAATATATAATAAACTATTAATATATTTAAAATATTAACATTTTGTATATACAATAATGTTTACATGGAAATCAAATATATAAATCATGGCGTACTATATTATACGTGTACGGCGGCCCTGGTGTTTCTGGTGTTTCTGCATGCTGCACTTTTGCCACAACCATTGCCGTAGGTACGTACGGAATCTCTAGTGCTCTTGCCTAGGGCATGCTGGATTTTTTGGTTGCGGTTACGGGGCTACGTTATGACGTATTACCTGAAACATATGTCCTTATTGCTCTTTCCACGTGCGTGCGATTGTCGCATACACTGGCGTATAGGGTCGTTCCGTACACAATTACCCAGCTGTGGAACGGCATAACGCGCCAGCTCACCGCAACTTATCGAGTTGACATGTTTCATATTTTCCTTTGTCATGACTTTGGCGTGTATTGCTTTTAGCGGGCTATGCTCACGGGTTTATGTATTGTACAGAAGTTTTATTTAGTGTTCCTAGCCTGGCGGTTATAGAGCTAAGTAAGCTATTGCATTTACATAAGCCAAAATTTAGTGAAGTTATCACAATTGTGCTTTAACTTCTTTTTATATAAAATTTGCATTATATATATATACTGTTTTATTTTTCGGCTGACAATCACGTTATTTAAAACTGTTTAACATAAAAGCACAAAACATTGTAAGCCAAAGGCATATATTTAAGTTGTTACATACCTGATTGGCTTGAATTTGAACGCTATTATGTTTCAACAAGCATCCATGCGGGATGTAGGCTCGCTGCGGAATTATATTTGGTTGAACGGAATTAATCGAGAGCTTAGGTGGCTCTGTAGATATACTACTTGGTTAGCTGTGAAGCATGTGGGAGTGTCAATTTGCCCTACAGCAAAATGAAGTCTCACTTCACAACATACCTAAGTGTACCTGAAGCACTCTACCAATCTCAATCCTTGCCAAGAATGGAGATTTGTAACCACTACACCTAACATTCTCCGATGTGGCGCTATGAATCTTTTGAGTACAGTCGGTGCACTGTTACTCTGCTCGCCTAACACATTATGTAACAGTCACAGCCTGCGTTGCGGGTAGGTGTGTGGGCCATATACCGTGTAGTGTAGGCGGTAACCAAGCTGCCACCTGAGTAGCGCCCGCGCCAATGGACCCCAATATCACCTGGGTCGTCCCCCGCTGTCACAGTAACACTTGAATACTGTTATAATACATCTCTCTTATTGAAAGGAAAGGCAAAAGTGTCTCCAACGTTTTTACTAAAAGGCTTCAAAATTCTTTATATTTATCCTCGATAACCGTAAATACCTACCTAACCGAGTTTTCTTTTACAGCCTACATTTAAACAAATAAAAACTAAATCAAATTCAAACTGTAAAAAATAATATATATATAAGATCAAAATTCAATATATATAATGTGTCTGCGGCACATGTAACCGATGTGGTTCAATACACATAAGGTTACCGTCACTATCTATTTACACCCCCAACAAAAACCAACTCGCGAGGGCTGATGCGTTTCCAAACCAAACCAAAAAAATTAATAAATTGATATTTAAACACGCCTGCACTTTCACTACCTCTACACGGCTATGTTACAACAACAACAACAACAACGACGACGGGGAAGCCGGCTGCTCTAAGCGCACCTTCTCTACAGCTTGGGCTTGACCTTGGAGGCCTCCTCGTTGAGCTCGGCGTACATCCGGTCAATGTCGGCCCTGAATTTCCGGGCCGTCTGGGGTCTCTTGAGTTTCAGACTGTTGCAGCACACGAGTTAGCAGCAGGCCAGGCCCTCTCCATATAATTGCGGCTCATTGTGATAGGGCTCTGGGGGCGGACTTACGTGGGAGTCAGCAGCTCGTTCTCAATGGTGAATGGCTCAACGTCCAGGACGCATTTCTTTACGCGCTCATAGCCATTGAATTTGTGCTTCTTTCCAATCCCGTCCAGGTGCTTCAGGACGGCCTCGACCACCCGGGGATCCTTGGCCGCGTCCTTGACAGATGGGATATCTTCGGGGAGAATAGTCCGCTTGAGGACCGCGCTGGCAAAGGGCGCAAAGTTGACCGGATCCACACCAAATATACCAACGAGTGAAGATTGGCTGCCCTCGCCGTGCACGAAGGCCATGGCAATCAGGTTAGAACTACCCATATAGACATTCTCAATGCGCTCGGGCGAGATGTATTCTCCCTGCGACAACTTCAGCACATTCTTCTTGCGATCGATGATTTTGATGCGTCCCAGTTCGTCGAACTCGGCGATATCACCTGTGTGGAACCATCCGTCGGCGTCGAGAGCCTTCCTTGTCTCTTCCTCATTCTTGTAGTATTCGCGGAAAATGGAAGTGCCTCTCAAGAGGAGCTCACCGCGCGGGCGCGGCTTGTCCGTCACCAGATACTCCAGGTCCGGTTGGGACTCTAGACACACCTCGGTACTGGGGAGAGGGCCACCGTTGTTACCCAGTGAAAAGTCGCTATCCAGTTGACAAGATGTAGAGGCATATGACTCGGTCAGGCCGTAGCCTGAAACAAAGTTATTGCCGAAGGCAGCACGAAGGAACTGCTGGACGTTAGGATCCAACAGCGCACTTCCGCTCACCATGGTACGACATCGCTCCATGCCAACGGCGGCGCGAACCTTGGGAGTCCAGATGCGGTCGTATAGGAAGTGCTTATTATGGGCCTTACCGGGCCCAAGCTTCATATTAGCCATCTTAGTGTCAATCACGCGGCGAGAGAGAGCTCCTCTGAATCCCTCCGCTTCGACCGTCTGTGCCCGAATGCCCATGTTGAAACGATTGAATAGCCGCGGGACTGAGGGGAAGCCAGTGGGCTTAAGAATCTTCAAGTCGTCAACAAGTTCTAGCATGTCTCCATGGAAGTAACCTATCGCGGCGCCCTCGGCAAGCGCAGTCTGGTCAACCAGTCGCCCGTAGATATGAGCTAATGGTAGATAGGAGATGTTTATATCCTTGCGGGTGTATTGACTGGTGGCCCGGCCAGCAGCAACACCAGCTACACAGTTGGCGTGAGTAAGGACGACGCCCTTGGGGTCGCCAGTCGTGCCCGAGGTGTAGTTGATGGTGATAAGATCTTCGGGACGAGGAGGGCGCGGAGGGTGTGCGGCTTTGGCCCCCAGCTGCTCCACTTCATCCATTGACCACACTTGGACTCCATTCTTCTCGGCGATGGCATTCAGGATGGCTCTCTTAGAGTACCCGTTCTGTTCACCAGCATCCAGGGGGTCCATGCAGATGATTAACTTAAGCTGGGGTATCCGCGGCGCAAGTGCCAGAAGAAGCGGGACATGAGGCAGCGAGGTCACGACGCAGGAAAGTTCGGCATGTTTGATAATGAATTCGGACGCGTCAGGGCCAAGGGTCTCGTAGAGGGAAACGGAGAAGAGAGATTGGGTCATGAAACCGAGATCTATGTCCACCATGTCAGTGCCCGTGGGGGTTGGGACCAGGAGCTGGGGTGCAAATGGTTCCCCTACCTGCAATCTGCCACTCGGCACGGTTCTGGCTCCAGAGACCGACGCCATGGTTGCCCGGGGGGACGCCGATCCGGCGGTGGAGTTCGAAGACGCCGGAGCCAAAGTTCTTGGCGCGGGCAGCCACTTCAGCATACGTCTTCCAGACGTACTTGTTCTCCCAGCTCTTGGTCGTCGGGTTCCATTGCCTGGTGCCCAGACACCTGTTGTTAGGATACTGCTTGACGGTCTGCTCAAAGACATCGTAGAAAGTGCGCGTGTCCGGGTCAAAGGTGGCAAGCAGGGGCTTGTCTTGGAAGCGCCAGTGACGGTAGACGGGGGTGCGGCCTTCGCGCTCGGTGCCGGGGACGGGAACAGCGTAGGGAGAGCCCGGCGGCGGCGGCGTTGATACAGCCTGAATAGCGGCGGAAATCTGGGCGGGCGTCATCATGGTGGCTGGGAAGGGCGCCGTCGACGCGGAAACCAATCACAAGAGTTGGGGGCGACGTGTGACAAAGAGGTGCCGGCTATGCAGGTGGTATCGGTCGACTCGGGCGTATGGTATGGGGTATCTAACCGCAAGACGTGTTAGAGAGCGAGACAACTAACGTAGGGAGTACCGGTAGTCTAGCATTCAGCGCAGCAAGGGTGCCCAAGCATAGGTGGTTCTCGAGGGTCGCAGGTTGACAACAGGGGGCTTGGTCGTGTGCTTACAGACGGCGTTCTGGTGACCGGACACGAGCGATGGGCCGGGGATTCGCAGGATGAGAGAGAGTTTGGTCGAGAGTCGAGATGGAGAATGTCAACACTGGCCAAGGAGAGATACCGGAGCCGAGGGAACAACGAGGCCGGGTGCTGCGGTCGTAGGTTCCTCGTTCATCATCATTCCAGATGCCCATTTTAGCGTTGCTCGAACGGGACCCGCTGAGGCTGCGCTAAGAGCTCGAAGCCGAGGTTTCTTCCTGAATCGGACATAGTCGATCCCACGGGCGCTGTGGTCCCCCGGTGGTCCTGTGGAGCGCTGTGGAAATATCGTGACTGCCGCTCCCTCGGTGCCAGCTACATCCTCCCCGCAGCGACCTGCTCAACTTACACATGACATTCGAGCACTTGGTGATTGGCCGCTGAGAGGTTAGGGCCCTTTCCCGCGCTGACACCCACAAGGCATCGTCATCATGGCGATTAAGGTAGTGGGTTCGTGCAGCCCGGTGGTCCCTGTCGCCACGCCACCAACCGAGACAGAGATGCTGGGAATGAAATAAGCTCGGGTGCCTGCAAGTTTAATTTAATTTTAGCGAGCTGTGCATGCGATGACCATTGACATGCATTGCTGAACTGACACAGAAAAATATTCCCATGATAAGATAAAGGAAATATCTGTTCCATATGTATGTACTCCGTACTTATCTAGCCTACCTAGGCCCTGCTAGTAGTCTGTGGAGGTGGCATTAGGTAAGGTTAGTTACATATCTTCAGTCTTCACATGCTCCACTTGGTCGGTCGCTTTTACCGAGCAACCCGGAGCGAGCGGCTTGCTGGACCAGAGACAGCCTTGACAACTATAGTAATGCTACAGATCACATTACACTCCAACACCCTCAAAACTCATCATAAATCGTAGACATGTATTTAATGACAGTCCAAATACATCGAGGCACGCCATGGCAAAGTGTCATCGACCATCGACTTGAACCTTGAGCTCTTACGCGGCAGGCTAAACCGTTCTAGTCATGGCCTGATACGCAAGTCATCATACTTCTTCTACAAGAGTACCTAAGGTAAGCAGTGCTATCGCGAGCATTAGACGCCCAATTCAATTGTCGAAATAAACCGATACCTACATCCATCTCCATCGCTATATACCCAGGTCACCTTATTTGCTCTCAAAAGTCTCCCCGGCGCTTGGCAGTGCGTGATGTGATGGGGCCCTGGCGCCGGGATTGCGTGAGACGACTTGGCTCCCACAGCCAAGTTCTTCAGAGCGGCCTTCTGATACTCCAACCCGTTTCCAACTTGCCCGTGGGCACTCGCACATCCGAGCTGGGAACCATGCCTCGGGGCGGGCGGGGCGGACAGAGATAACACTTGGCTCGTTCCTGCCGTTTCAAACGCCTACTTTTTCTTACGGCGATGCAAGAGGGGCGTTCGCCGTAAGAGGGTTATCGGGGAAGAGGCTTTGCTTTCAACTGCTTGGCAGAGGCTATCTAGAAACGATAATCGTCGCCTCTTGACGAGTCCCGACGGCTCCCTGCGCGCTAGGCGCCTTGGTAAATCTGTAGCTGGATCTCCCGTTTGTTTGCACGTAACATCGTCGTCTGTGCTGTGCGATACGCGTGAAGAGATTCGCTGCTGAGTCGCTCGCCCCGTCCTGCCATTATCGACAGTATCGACCGGGCTCGCAAGAAAAAAAAAAGCAGACACGTAAAATTTGGGAAATTCAATCATCCCATTACTTGCCCATTACTTGCAGGGTTCGTCCGCATAATACTCTTCGGCACTTGCAAGACGCCCCTCGCACAGAGTCCCCATCCGCCAGATGATGTAGCATTGAATGACACGCATGAGTCTCGACCCTTGCCGTGCCTGTTTCAGATGCATTCGACCCAACGTATCGCAGCCCCAGATCAGGACGACGATCAGAGGGAAGCCGTCCGTTCATTATCCCCTATTCGATCACTTGCCCGGGGGGGCCTCATCACGGCTTTGAGCCTAATAAGCATGATGATCAAAGGTCATCCACGCTTCGAGCAGCATTAAGGTAGGTCGCCTCCCTTATTCGCCCCTACTAGGTATCTAGCAGGCTCCCGACCTATATGCCCGGTGCACCTCCGTTCCTTGACAAGAATATCCTGTCCTAGTTTCCCGGCGGTGCTTTCTTACAAACTCTTATTTTTATTTTTTAATTTCTTCTACTTCTTCCTCTCCCCCATTTTTTTCTCAGGTGCACTGGTTGCCATCGTTATCACATTCATGACTACCGGTACTCACCGAGACGCTCGCTATCCGCACCGCATCCCGCGACTTCTTCATTCGCACGCCAACATGTATTCTGCCAACGTCGTCATCCTGGCGCTGAGGGCGGCCCAGTTCACACTGGCCTTCGTTGTGCTTGGACTGACGGCATACGGTATGTCTGGACACAGAGAATGACGAAAAAGATGAGTGAGAGCAGGGGGTTAACACGGGATACTTCGCAGTCACACACTGGTATAATGCCGATGTCATGAGCGCCGCGCCTCCGCCCATCGGCTGGCTGCTATTCGTCTCGCTGTTCACCATCATTTCCGTCGGAGTTCTCGAGGGACTTCAGAGATTCGCTCCTCGATGTACGTAATCCCCATCTGATGAAGTTGAGGCATTGAACTCGCGAGGGTTGACCACTAGCACAGATTTCCATCCCTACGCGGCCCTCTCTCTCGAGTTCGGCAACGCCCTGTTCTACTTCGCGGGCTTCATCGCCCTGTCGACCTTCATGAGCAGACTGCTCTACTGCCGCGGAAGCGTGTGCAGCGCGGCCCGCGCGGACGTCGCGTTCGGCGTCTTCGAATTCCTCTTGTGGACCGCCTCGACGTCGCTGGCGGCCAAGGACCTCGTCAGGAAGGGGTTCCGGCGCTCGAACAACACGCAGGTGCAGGCCCCTTTAGGCGCACCGCCGATGAAGGAGGCGCCGTCCCCCTAAAGAGGGAGGATAAGCTCTCCGCCGCGGTTAGCCCTCACTACACCGAGATCCCCCTGTCCCCGTACCGGTCGCTGTGGGACGAGCTGCCGTCGGTGCCGGAGACCAAGGTGGGGTGGGAGCAGGTCTATCTCTACTTGCCTGGGCGCTGGACAAGCCGCGGCAAGACGGTACATCTCCGGTGAGGCTGGCAGGAGGCTCGAGTCGCACGTAGTTACGCTATTTTATGACAGGCAGCGCCGCAGCGAGATTACGCATGAGAAACATGTAATGGAAATGAAAACACTGGCTTCGTCTAGATGACAGCCACGGGAGGACAGGTGGCCCGACGACCAAGATGTGATTGGAGTTCAGGAGTTGTCGTTTGTTAGTGCTGAGAAACCAAGGACATTATTAGTACGTAAGGGACCTACACCAAGGGATTCAAGAAATAGATATAAATCTTGCTCGTCAAACGGCTCATTTGTCGTGAATCTAGTGGTCGATAAGTTGGATCCTCACGGCAAGAAACCAGGTAGCTCCGAAAACTCACTGGATCCGCTACCGCTACATACTTGTAGTATGGTTAAGTGTATACAGAACACCGAGAAGCCCGGGCCGGCAGGGCGCAGTGGGATGTCGCCATGCCGACCGTGGATGATGCATGTAAAATAGTGCAGGTGGGATGAGCCCCGCGCCAGAGAGCGCACACTGTGATCTGTGATCTACTACCCATCCTCGCCTTAGTCTAGATAGCGCGTTGCAGATGGCATCTAACCTTAGTGGTATTTGGCCATGATTTACCCCACCATGAGATCGGCTGTTGCAGCGTGACGGATGTGGGCTGACCGGATTCCCAAGCGGCTGGACTAATTTACCGAGGACAGGATACAAAGGCAGTATCTAGGTATTGGCAAGCACCTTGAACGGATGGATGGGATGGACGCGGGTCCTGACGGTAGGGTCCTTGACTCTCAAAGCCCGCGAGAACAAAAGAGAGAGTGTGTCTTTGGCGGGGGTGGCGTCGAGAGAAAGTCGACCTGTCAGGCACGCTTGCCGACGATGCAACATCACTAGCGGAGGCAGCAAAAGAAGAAGAAATTTGGAAAATCCCCAGTACGACCTTCCTACAGGGAGGGGACGCGAGCCAATGGGCACTTGCCCCGGCCGACAGCTCCCCTCTCCCACTCGTGCTGCCATCAAAACGTTGATGCTGCGCGGGTTCGGGTTTGGAGTATAAAGCATATGCACGGCCTAAGACAGAAGGTTGGCGTCGATGGCGTGCTCGACACCCCACCAGGGCTGAGAGTTGCGAATCCCGTCCTTTCAACCCCCCACGATGACGCCAAATAATGGCTCGGTGAGAGGAGAGTGCTAAGTACCGTACGACCGACGACGTGGCAGAGAGGGTTATAGTTTGGTAAGGAGAAAAGCGCATGGAGCGCATGGCTATGACTGGTTCGGGCCGGGGGATGGCGTGGAAAACGCGAGTTGCTGGTTTCGGCCAACCTTAGAGACAACCTTTAATACCCTTGTCCCCGACCATTGATCTGGTCCCCTCGGGTTTAATCTGTATAGCACTCTTGACGGATACAACACATTAGCGAGACGACTTAAGATCCAATCTTATACGTAGATATTCGCGCCCTTCTGGTTACATCTACACAATGGCCGAGGAGCTGAGCAAGAACTTCGAGACACTGCAGCTCCACGCGGGGTAGGATTATCCAATGTTTCTTTATATAATTGGACGTGAGTTGACGGCGTGGCAGCCAGGTGGTAGACCCCGCGACCAATGCTCGGGCCGTTCCTATCTACGCGACGACGGTCAGTAGTCCCTGGTGCTCTCGCTTAAACTCCCAAACGAGTATACAAGCGGATTGGTGGTTGACCGATGGCATCTAGAGCTTCGTATTCAATGACTCGGCCCACGGCGCGAGGCTGTTCGGCCTCAAGGAGTTCGGCAACATCTACAGCCGTATCATGAACGTGAGTCCAGATCAATCACTCGCCACCGCCCCAAAAAAAAACGCTGGCCTAACAATACGAAACAGCCCACCGTCGATGTCTTCGAGAAGCGTATCGCGGCTCTTGAGGGCGGCGTGGCAGCCCTCGCGACGGCATCCGGCCAGGCGGCCCAATTCATCACCATCGCGGCGCTGGCCAGCGCAGGCGACAACATCGTCTCGACGTCGAACCTATACGGCGGCACCTACAACCAGCTAAAGGTCCTGTTGCCACGCTTCGGCGTCAAGACCAAGTTCATCGAGGGTGATAGGGCGGAGGACTTCGCAGCCGCCATCGACGATCGCACCAAGGCCGTCTATATCGAGAGCATAGGTAACCCTCGGTACAATGTGCCGGACTTCGAGGCCATCGCCAAGGCCGCACATGAGAAGGGCGTTCCCGTAGTAGTAAGTTCCCGCCTAATAGTACTTACTACCTTGGACCATATTCGATCCCATACGTACCTACTCTGTCAAACCAGTAGGGCTACTTCGCTAATGCCAACTCGGCACGAAACAGGTTGACAACACATTCGGTGCCGGCGGCTACTACGTGCGCCCCATTGAGCACGGCGCGGACATTGTGGTGCACTCGGCAACCAAGTGGATCGGCGGGCACGGCACGACCATCGGCGGTGTCATCGTCGACAGCGGCAAGTTCGACTGGGGCGCCAACGCGGCGCGGTTCCCGCAGATGGTCGAGCCGTCTGAGGGCTACCACGGCTTGAAGTTCTGGGAGACGTTCGGCCCCATCACCTTCATCATCCGGGCGCGGGTCGAGATCCTGCGCGACCTGGGCGCGTCCCTCAACCCGTTCGCGGCGCAGCAGCTGCTCATCGGCATCGAGACGCTGAGCCTGCGCGCGGAGCGGCACGCGCAGAACGCGCTGGCGCTCGCCAAGTACCTCGAGTCGTCGCCGTACGTCAGCTGGGTGTCGTACCCGGGGCTCGCGAGCCACGGCAGCCACGAGGTGGCCAAGCGCTACCTTCCGCGCGGGTTCGGCGGCGTGCTGAGCTTCGGCGTCAAGGGCGGCGGCGCGGCCGGCAGCCAGATCGTCGACGGCTTCCAGCTCATCTCCAACCTTGCCAACGTCGGCGACTCCAAGACGCTGGCCATCCACCCCTGGACCACGACGCACGAGCAGCTGTCCGAGGAGGAGCGTGTCAGCTCAGGCGTCACCGAGGACCTCATCCGCATCTCGGTCGGCACCGAGCACATCGACGACATCATCGCCGACTTTGAGCAGTCCTTCAAGAAGGCCGCTGCCGCCACAGCTGACGGCGACGAGGCGAAGGATACCGCAGAGACGAAGAAGGACGAGGCGGCCCCGACTGTTGTCTAAGGAGGAGGGAGGGAATGTGCTTGAGCGATGTTTTACCGGGGCTATCAAAGCGAGGAGCAATAGGGATAGCTGTGGAGATATATACCCTTTGAATAAGTATAACTAAGTAGTAACGTTGTTTACCTTCGATTTCCTTTTTTGAGGCTTGATGTGCGTGTTCCCAACGGTGGGACTATTTAAAGGCCCTGTGAAGTATTAGGCCCATGAAGTCATGAATGCAGGAGATATCTTGTAAGTCGAGTGGTGTGTGTGTTGGGCTTCACTTGAACCTTCTTCGTGCTATCTAGACTAGTGGGGCTGTGGCCGACGGAAGTGGGAGCGGACTGACGCCATTGGTCGAATACCCCTGCTCCACCACTTTAGAGGCACAAGTACGTACCTTAACTTAGCTGCCAGCTGGATAAGTAGCTTCGACAGATGATGACCTATCTATGAGAGCATCATCCAACACCGAACGAGATATAGACGCGATATTTCCCACCTCAACACCCATTGGCACCACTTCGGCCGTACATCTCTGCCCTAGAATTGATAATAGAAAGCTGGATAAAATGCTGCCGTCGATACCAACAATACCACTCGCCCTGGCCCTGCAGGCCGTATCCCTCCTCCTCTCGCCTGCCTCGGCCGCGACCGTCTCTCTCAGCGTCCCGCCGTCGCCGCAGATCCCGAACCCGGCCGCCCTGCCACCCTCGACGCACGCCACGCTGACGGCGCTCGGCGCCTCGTACGCCGCACCCCTGACCACGGACAACACCTTTGTCTTCCGGAACGTGACGCCCGGCTCGTACCTGGGCGACGTGCACTGCCTAACCCACGGCTTCGCGCCCCTGCGCGTCGACGCCGTCCCGGTCGAGGGTGGGGATGGGCGCGTGAGTCTGCGGGTCTGGGAGACCTTCCGCGGGAACGACTGGGAGAACAAGGGCGAGGAGATCCGGCCTACGTCGGTGGGCGGACCCTTCCCGGTCAAGGCTCTGGGGTCCAAGATCTATTACACCGAGCGTGGCTCCTGTGAGTGCCTTTCCTCCCTCTACGCAGACAAAACATCAGAAAGAATATTACCCAAGATAGACTAACCGCGGGATCCATAGTCTCCATCTTCGGTATCCTCAAGAATCCCATGATCCTCATGGGACTTGTGAGCCTGGCCCTCTTCATCGGCATGCCCAAGCTCGTCGAGAACAGTATGTTTCCATCTTCTCCCACCATGAAAAGCCGAGAACCCTCCGCTGACCCCCCTGTTTCTTTTCCCCCTGCGTAGTGGACCCCGAGACCCGCGCCGAGTTCGAGGAGCAGTCCAAGAAGAATCCCATGAACAGCCTCATGGCTGGGCCCCAACCCAGCAGCAACCCCATGGGCAACTTTGACATAGCGGGCTTCCTAGCCGGCCAGAGGAGCGGCAGCAAGGCGGAGCCAGAAGCGAGCTCTGAAAACGGCGGGAAGAAGAACACCAGAAGGTGAAATGTATAGGTCATGTTGATAAAAGGAGATAGAAAGCCACATCTTATTGTGTATAGAAATAGCAGCTCCCATTCCTTTGGGAGAATCGGCGAATAAGCATCGGGCCGTCTCATGTATTCGTGTGTTGCACTGATTCACGGTGCCTAGTTAATAGGTGTAGTCGGGGAATCCACACGTGGATCTGGAAGCTCTGAGCTTAGAGGCAATGATGAGCTATGCTCTTGGTTGCTGTTAGAGACCCTACGGATAGGGAAAGTTGATTATGACAACCAACATACATCTTACAGCGTTCAAGGGACTTCAACTCTCACTGGGTCTCCCCCTGGACCTATACCATCTACAGTAGTAGAAATAGTATAGTTTCTATGTTTTACTTTTACTCGCGTGGTTGACGGACCAAGTGGCCGTCCCGTCAGATGACCGCGACTGAGTATGTGTCGAAATTCCATTACAAGCTCGCTCTCCCTCCCTTATAGATATGGAACATGGTACAGTCTCTTCAAGCGCAGACCACATGCGTTATTAGAGTGCCGACAACAAAATGATACCACTATTTCTTCGCACCGCACCCCACTCATAGCACAGCTAGTTGCGCTCAAATACGATTCATATTATACGAAACTGCATAGGATCATGTATGTCTACGTATTTCACCCGCGTGCTACCAACCACCTAGTGGATATAAATAGTCCCGGGACACGATCATGTTGAGACGACGAATATATTTCAAGGTAAAGTTGCCAATCTCGCTATGATACACTTTATATACTACTCGACCCTGTGTAAGAGAGAGCTGTACATCGATGTTAGGCCTCGTCTTTAGTCAGCTATATTCCAGGTCATGGCTACAGTGGTTATCCGCAGCTCTCTACAAGATAAATAAATGAATAGAGGGAGACAAGTTGGAAAAAAGTAACTGCTGCCGTTTGGAGCATATTTAGCAAAGTTATCCTTGACCCCGACCGCGATATAATAAACAAGCCAGTTACAACTCTTGGCAAGCAATGCCTTACGCATAACCCCGCCAGACAAAGCCGACAAAGCCGCCAGAGCCGCGACAAATGCAACTAAACACACAAGACGAAAGCGTGCCATTAGGTATAACAATGCATAAATAGTAAGGCAAGTCTCCGGCAAGCACGGACTTAGACACAAACGCAGATATCCAAACATTTCGCTCTTCACAATCGTCATCCTTGATTCCCCGTGCATAATGCAACTCTATGTACGTACGATCCAAATCAGGGGGTGTCTCATCTCATCGTATCCTATTAGCGGCAAAACAATTACAACACAGAACCTTGGAAGCCTCCCCGGAGCCCCGATATTCCATGTGCCCGGGGAGCCCATCACGCCACAATAACCACAGCGTCGAATTCTTCGAAGGGCTTGAATGCATCGCGTGTTTCACATCCCATGACTCGTATTGAAGAGGACGAATTCTTTCATTCGTCCCTTAAAAGTCACCCCCGTCAAAGTCACCGCCATCCGCACCGTCATTGTACCCATCGGCATACGCCTCATGCTCATTATCATCAATGGCATCGGCGATCAGCGCACCGCCAATGAGACCGGCACCCAGACCGAGGGCGGCACCGCCCGCGGCTCCCAGGCCGCCGCCGGATTTTTTGGGGGCATTGTTGTAGCCGCCGCCATAGTTTCCGTAACCGCCACCGTAGGGGGCCTGCTGTCCATAGCCGCCATAGCCGTAGCCCTGCTGAGGTGCGGGCTGTCCGTAGCCGCCGCCGTACTGTCCCGGCGGGGGGCCGCCACCGTAGTACCCCTGCTGCGGCGGTGGCGGGCCGCCGTAGCCGTATCCCTGCGGCGGCGCGGACTGGTGGCCGGGATACCCGCCGCCGTGGCCGCCGTACGAGTCGTACTGCTTGTTCTTGCTGCCGCCGAAGAACTTACCCAGCAGGCCCCTCGCCTTTTCGGGCCCACCCGACGACCGCGGCGGCAGCTGCTCCGGGAACGGCGAGTGGCTGTCGCCCCGGGTGCTGCCCTGGCTGGCCACGGTCGACGAGGCGCGGGCGTTCTCCTGCTCCTGCAGCTGGCGCGCGAGGCGGGCGTCGGCGTCCTCGTCGTAGCGGGACTTTGAGTCGCTGCCCGCGTTGCTGTGTGAGGAGGCAGTGTCCCCCTTCGCGAAGGGGTTCATGGACCCCCTGTTCGAACCTGGTGCGTAGCCCGGCGGCGGGCCCGCAGGCGCGTCGTACGGGTCGACGGCCGGGGCGGTGGGCTTATCCCATTGTGACTTCTTGGTAAATGTGTTGACGTAGAACCTGGTGAGACGAGTGTTGTTAGCCTGGGTGTGGCGATGGGCGTGGCGATGGCGACATAGAGGGCGAGGACTCACCATTCTTTGTATTCGGCGTTCCATCGTGCTATCCAGCCCTCTGGGACCTCGGGCGGTATCGGGCTGCCGTCGGGTCCTCCGTAGTGTGCCATTCGTGGTGATTTGGCTGCGGATGCGCTGGAAGGCAATGTGCTCTCAATATGAGGTTGAGGGTAGGTGGAGCGTAGGTCGGTGGTGATGGGGAATATCGATATAGATGTAGGTGGGAGGATGCGAATGGTGTATCAATGAGCCGTTTACCTCGATACTTGTACGTACGTACTTCCAAGACCCTTGGTGGGGGAAGGAGCTGGAGGTCCAGATGTGTCGTGCACGGCGGAGTGTCGGAGAAGGAGGGGCTGGTACCAATCAGAAGCTGACGCTAAAAATACCAAGCCAATCAATGATATATGGTAAGTGCCTACGTAAGTACGGAGTACGAAGTAGTAGGTAGACGGACAGAATAAATAAGTACCTCCGAGGTCAGAGTGTGGTGCGTAGTGAATTTATATCTACGACACAATAAGTATCATCTGCAGTGAGGCTGCCTACTGCCTAGGCCAATTATTTGGAATGGGGAAGAATACTCTAGACGAAGGAGGCGTTGAGGTCTGCGGCCCGGCGGGTGACGTTTGAGGACAAGCTTGACGGAGCACAGCCCCAATTCGCCCCCAGAGTTGAGCTGTTGCGTTAGGTACCTTCATACCTAATTTTGTCAGATACCAGGACCCATTGGGTTAGGCGGTCATGACAGGATCGGAATAGATCCCGCCGATGACACGGCCCACTCATATTAACGGCGTCGTTTTTCCGTGACACATACAAATACCCATCATAGGTACTAGAACTGTTAGATAGTATATACAAAAATGTGATTTTTGTATAACTACAACTTAGTCTTTTAGTACAGTGGTATTTTCTAACAAGAACCAGGAGGTCTGAACGCGGACCTTACCGGAGGAAAAAAAAAAAGGATAGAACAACAACAGAGAAGAGACACACAGATGAACACCCCCAATCAATTTGGCTCGCTTATTTCTGACACATCCAAACAACTGCTACGATCCTACGCCCCAACTCTGCTAAAATGAATCAAACGTCGTCGGCATCGTTTCCTGGCCTCGACCCATTTTGCTGAAGCACAAACATGAAGTCCTGTATCTAAATTAGTAAGTGTAGCAGCTGATGCGCGCTTCATGAAGTTCAAACCTCGAGCCTTCTTTCTGCGTAATCTCCGCTACTGTCCAGGGAGATCCTTGATAAGTGCATCTTTCTCTTCTGGAGAGATGCAATGTTCTAATACAACCAATTAGTCACGAGATTGCTCCTCAGGTTGTGCTATAATGAAGACGTACTTCCTCTACTGTGTTCTTCGTGATATACTTGAAGATAGTCACCGAACGCGTCTGCCCGATTCTGAGAGCTCGGCCGATGGCTTGCTCCTCTACGAGCGGATTCCACTGGGGTTCCACGATGTGAACACGATCCGCAGCTGTCAACGTTAACCTTGATAACGTCATTCAGCTTTCTCTCGAATCACATAGCATACGTTTCAACTTACCCTACCGCGCCTGTCGCGATGGAAATGAGTAGCACGGTTTGCTCATGATCTTGGCAGAATTGTTTTAGTATCGACTGCCTGTTTGTAAAGGATGTTGCGCCGTCGATTCGCAGAGAAGGTATCCCGCGCACTCTTAGTAGTCGCTGTAGTATGTCTAGGGTCGTCCGCCATGAAGTAAAGACCAGGCTGTGTAATTGTTAGCACCGACAAAGAGGCCCGAGTGTGGATGGCGGCTGATTGAGGAAAACTCACTTTTTCGAGGAGATTGGGGTCCTTTGGATATTGTCGACGACGGCATTAAGCTTCGCAGAACATCCCATAAGTCCTCCCGAGGGCGAATATGGAGTCAAGGGTGAAAGAAAAGGTTTTTGAACTCCATGCTGTAATGATGGCGCGATGCTTGTGGAGTTTGTCGCTGCGCTTTGCCGTTCGTGCGTCAAGGCGGCACCAAGTTCATGCCCCAAAGTCCTTGAGCACTCAGGGCACACTGTTAGAGTGTCCGAAGCAAAGCCCAGGTCCGCATTGTCGACGTAACAGTACTCACATAGCGGTTTGCTTTGAGCATCTGGCTTCAGCGGATTCGGGTCAGTATTCGGCGACCGTTGGAATGTACCGTGGTTGCAAAGCTGGCGAAGTTGCATGGTCACAGTGAATAGCACAGTGTGTTTTTTCTTTGAGGACTTCATATTAGCGATATTCTCATACTCTTTCTGGCTTTGAGCTAAGATCTTCTTATACATCTCGTCTTCTCTACTGCTAAGCGTGATGGCGACCTCTTCTGTCAGATGCAACGGGAGCGATAAGAGATCAGCTGTGCGGCGGAAGCATATGGCGTGTAAAAGCATCCTCAGATTTTTAAACTGATCGGACGAGTCCGTGCCCAGTGGTTCGATGATGTGCTTTCGAAAAAAGCTCGCTTCTGAGAACGGGTGAAATCGAAGAAAGGCCAGCAATGATCGAAGATCGTCCAGGGAATTCGATATCGGTGTTCCGCTCAGACACCATCTTCTTGCGGCCATCAAGCTGCAAGTGGCTTTGAACTGTTGAGAAGTGTTGTTCCGGATGTAGTGGGCTATATGTGTAATCAATATGCGATGTTTGCCAAGGTAGATTGGTGGACGCTGCATACCTTCGTCTAACACGACACGGAACCACTCAATACGCTGAAGCAGGCCGCTCGATTTCTGGTCAGCAACCAACGTATGGTAAGTAGTCAACACGATATCACTGTTGGCGATTTCTGACTCGACTTTGGCGCGGCTGCTCCCGTGAAAAACGCCAACGCGCAAGCTGCCTTTCGTAAAATGTCTACATTTTAGATATCGTGTTAGCCCATTCCCGACGAGTCGGCTTAGAGCGCTCGATTCTTACTTTTCGACTTCCAACCTCCAGACTTCAATAAGTTCTATCTAATTGTCAGCCTTGATTATAGAATCAAAACTTGAAGACTCACGATGAGATGGGGTGATAATGAGGGTCGCTTGGCTCGTGGGCAGCTTTCCGACTTTCTTGCTTGAATCCGCGAAATCTCTGGCTAATTGGATTGTGCAGAAGATAGCGCTGAGCATAGTGAGTGTTTTACCAAGGCCCATGACATCGGCATCGATACCGCCATGAAGTGGAATCAGGTGGTCTTCGAATGCTCTATGAGACAAGTCAACTCCAATGTACCAGAATCCACTTGGGTCCAGCAAGACTCACGTGTGTCCAATGACACCCTGGAGAACCAGGGCGGCGGACGCGGCCTGTTCGTTGTTCTCCCGTGTCAAAATGTGCCTCACTCCTTCTTCTTGATGGCTACGCTGAGTTAGAGTCCGCACAGAGAGTCTCATGGAGCAGCAACTCACCGTTTCAGCGGTGTCACTAATGAGTTCTTCGCGTCTAACAGCTCAACAGGATTTTCGAGTGTTATCTCCAACCCTTCTGAGCGCCCTAGACTTTGGAAGATATCCACCAGACCCAGCGAGAGTCTCGTATCTTCGTAATTTGCGGATACGGGCCCAATGAGGTGTCTTAAGTCAGTCCGGACATCGTGAGGATAGACCCAGTGCGGGTTGACGTATTTGGTTCCCATTGGAAGGAAGAAAGGATGTTGTAGGTATCCTTTCGCTTTTGTTATAGCGTCGCCTACACTTTCGAATAGACTTTCGGGTCCCAAGATATTAATGGAAGCGTCTATATTTCCGGATTGGGTCTTGGTACGGGCGAGCTTTTTCAACGCGAGCGTTTCGAGTATAGCCGTATGGGTAATTTCCGATAGACCGTAAAGAGAATTCAGGATCCTGCTGGAGGCGATGTCTAGAACACCGATGCTTTCCCGAGATTCGTTGCCGCGAAGATGATAGACTCCGTTCAGTTTGAATAGTTCAAATTCCTGATATCGATCCCAAATACCTGTTATCGAGACGCTCACCATGATTGATTTCTTGAGTTTCACTTTGGCATCGCAGAGCTGCAAACCGTCAAGTCATTCTCTGTCAAAAAGTGGTTGATGGTCTTCTGTACTTACTGAACCATAGCATACATTCCTTTGTCTTTTGATTGGCATTTCCGCATCGATACACATATCGTCGATAAGTGCTGCATCCTCCACTATCCTGTTGGTGGACACTGTGTCGTTGAATGTGTTGTCGTTGAATATGTTGTCGTTGAATGCCGTCTGCATTGATATGCTGTCGGTGTATTTCGTGTCCATAAACGTGCTGTCTGTGGTGGTGCATTGTTCATCGAGTCCTCTGTCACTACTGTAGATGCTACCATAGGAACCATACGATCCTGACTCCAGAGTCGGCGTCGACGCTGGAATCTTGAAGTCCAGCGAATAAAAGGCAGCATTCCCAGCGATGGGGTATTCGCCCATGCGCCGGCGTTTTGCGCCAAGCTGATTCCCTTCACAGCCATCCACCTCGATTCTTCGCCGACTCTGTGACCAGTTATCCATTCCGTGAAAGCGATGATAACTAACAGTAAACAACGAGTTTCGGATGATGGTGAATTCACCTTGCACCAGTGTATGATTCTAAGAATCTTCAGATGATGTTTTTCAGGCTGAGTGCCCAGCACAGCCTCCTGTGCTGAGGCAGTGTTGATGCAGTGCTTATAATGCATATCGTGGCGTATGTGCCTATCCTAGGCATATTGGCCTTGAAAAGATCAGTAGCAAGGCTCACTGGTCCACTTCTTCCCCCAGATCTCTCGCTCTACACCTCCGCGAGAAAAGAACTTCCTCGTAAACTCAGTTATAGCTAATTTTCTTTTCGAATTTATACTACTTCAAAAAAGCCATTTCTGTGGACTCTCTGATCTCAAGCTTACCCCTCCAGGATAGGTGCGGGGTTGCAACGATGGCAGGCACTGCGCTTGAGCGAGCGCTGCAAAAGTTCCAAGCTGGGCTCACGCAGGAGCAGCGACAACAATTCAACGCAACCTCGATCGACGACGTCAAAACCGAGATTGGAAACATACAGAATCGACTTGGTTCAGTGAAAAAGCTGCGCAGTCTGAGAAGAATATCACAATTTCTCGAGGCCATGGGTCAAATCGAGCAGCTAGTACAAATCTTCCTCAATGTTTCGAACGTCGTGGCCTTCGTTTGGGTAAGTCGATTCGATCAAGATTAAACGAGACACCATTACTAATATTTTGAAGGGACCGATTAAACTCACTCTTCTTGTGAGAAGAACACTCTTGTCTCGAAAAAAAGGAGATTTCGCCGTAAGGTCACTGACTTGTTTGCAAGGTGGCCGCATCACGTGTCGAATCCTTGGAATGTCTTCTGGACACGTATGTTGAAGTTGGCGAAATCATCCCGAGCCTTCAGCAGTATGATCAGCTATTCAAGGCTGCTCCGTGCGTACTGGAAGTCCTTGAGAAGTACTTCTGCGACATTCTAGAGTTCCATCAAAATGCTCTCGGCGTTTTCGCCCGGCCAGGTAAGAGACGATCATAGAAAGAGACAACACTTTGTTAACTCGAGTTGCAATACATAGCTTGGACGAAGTTCTTCGATGCGACTTGGAAGACGTTCAGGACCAATTTCATGCCTATCCTTGAAAGCTTGAAACGCCACAGAGCACTTCTCCATGATCTAAAACTTGACGCGGCCTGCTTGGAAATCCAAATCAGCCGTAGCCAAACATTAGATCTTGTGCAACAATCGTCAGATCGAACGATAAGCCGGGTTGCCGACATGGAAATCGGTCTAGGAGATACCTACAGAAAGCTTTCGGATAAGATTTACGACCTAGGCAACACTCTTGATGAGCAGGGGGCTGCTCAGCGGGCTGCAGTGCCTCAACAGCAAGTGAGTGCAATCATCGATAAGCTGGGCCATCCCCACGTTGAGGACGACCAATACAATGCCTTAAATTTGTGTCATGAGCAGTCCGGACAATGGATCTTCCAAGACTCCACCTACCTGAAGTGGACAAAATCTACTGCATTGCCAGAATCGGCACTATTCATCCACGGGATACCTGGGGCAGGTACGATTCCGTATCCAACACCCCTCTATTTCAGTACCTACCTAACTAAGTAGGTAAGGTTAGTAGTCTTACTGAACAGGTTATTAGGCAAAACAATTTTGGCATCGCGCATCATCGACCGTCTGAGGTCTCTGCCGGGGATAACCACCCTTTTCTTTTACTTCAAACAGTCCGATGAGACGAAAACGTCGATGGATCACATGCTACGTTCTCTGCTAGTTCAGCTCATCACCAGAGACGTCGGTATAGTCCCGGAGCTATACAACAGGTGTTGCGTGGTCAATAATTCCGAAGCGCGACAACTTTCTTCCCTCAAATCCTGGACGGCCGATCTCCTTAAGAGCCAACCCGAATGCATGATTATTCTTGATGGTCTCGATGAATGCAACCATAAAAGTGCCGGAAACGAGGCTCGTCAGATCCTAAACTGGCTAACAACGACTGTGATCCCAGATGGCGAAAAGGTGGGCTCTCGGATACGCTTATTAGCCCTGGGGCAAAGGGACGGCGTGGTCGACTCAGCTCTGTCGAAGTACCCTTCCATCCGTCTTGACGCCGTTGGGTCTCATCATAATGATATTTACATGTTTGCGAGGAGTCGAGCATCGGAAATTGGAGAAAGATTTGGGCTCGAGCCAGCGGAAGAGCGTACGATGATTGAGAAGGTCACGACGACTGCCAAAGGTACCTGCGTTCAGTCTTCCCGACGTCATCCAAGTGCTGATTTGTCCATACAGGGATGTTCTTGTATGCCAAAGTTGTCATGGACAACCTCATGGCCCAAGGCTCCCTCGCAGAATTGGACCAAGAGCTCGAGGTCAAATTTCCAACTGGATTGAACGAAGCGTACGTAGCATGGTTATATCCCCGACCTTGTTGATATATGTAAGCCCAGATTACTGAAGTACGTGCTAGATACGAGCGTGTCGTCTTCCGAGTGCTCGATAACTCAGCACGCCACCACACTCATCGGGATGCAGCTGCAAAGATTCTGCGTTGGGTGACTTGCGCGGTCCGACCACTCAAGTGGAACGAGATCCAGTGTCTGTTCTGTATAGATCCACATGCAGGAGTTTCTAACTCACGGAACAAACGTGTGGACAGCTGCAAGAGCCTTTGCGGTTCACTTGTGGAAGTTGACGAGCCTGATCTTGATATTCCCCAAACAAGCTCGGTGGTGAACCTAGTCCACGACACAGCCCGTCGGTATGGAAGAACCCTCTTCTCATGTTTTTATAATTACAAGAAATAACGTAGGATCAAGATACTTAATTGATACGCGCCGCGTTGATTTACTTGCGGCCAATGCCACAATGGCTCTCTTCTCATCCGCGTATTTAGCTTCGATCCCCTTCGACAGAAACGGCGACCAAGATGCCATCCTACGCGATGCACTTACTGGGTACTACGGACTTCAGGACTACATGATATCATCGTGGGAGAGCCATACAGCACTCAGTCTTGACCAAGCAGAAAAGATCCCTCTGGAAATAAAGAACAGTCTGCGGGCTGTGCTCATCAATTTTCTACAACATTGCAAGTTCGACATTCCTTCTAAAGACGGTATCCCAGATTTTGAGAGCATGAGAGAGTTTCTGAACGAAGAAAGCTTTGTACATCCGGTTCGACATCTGGAAGTACTGTCTTCTGCGATCAGAAAAGTTACTGAAGAAATCCACGTCTCCGTCCTAGACATGCGAACAAGATCACTATTTATATCTCTGAATGGACAACCAGGGTACAAATGCTCAAAGCCAAAGTGTCTCATGTTTTCTGAGAATTTTGAGAGCAAGAAAGCACGGGAAGAGCACGTTGCACAACATCACAACCAATTTGCTTGCCCCGTTGACGGCTGCCTTCGTCAGACACTCGGCTTCACCTCACGCTCTGGATTACGGGAACACAACGAGCAGGCACATTCGTGCCGGGTTGTGGACTCCGACATATTTCCTAGAGTGAGGAAATCAAAGGACATCTGGTCTGCAGCGCGAACTGGCGACATTGACTTCTTAAAGGATTTCCTGCAAAAAGGCGGTGATTCGAACAATGAAGACGGGGGACGTAGGGCAGATACCCCACTCAGGGTAGCTGCTCAGCATGGCCAGCTTGAGTTATGCCAGTATCTCGTTCGCCGCGGATACAGTATCTTCCATGCGGGCAATAAAATGTTTCCAACGAAAACAGCATTAGGAGCAGCCATCGAAACATGTAACAAAAAATTATTCGGTCTACTCATGAGCGAGACTCATGAAGACGAGACAAGAGAGTTTACTAACAGCAGCGCTTTGGTCGACTATTATGCTGCAGCCATCAATTCTGGCGAAAGCGAGTTCGTTGATGCCATGCTCACATTGGTTTTAAACAGAAAAGATCGTATCCTTTTTGATGACCTTTTTTACCACATCGCGATCTATAAACCGGTCCGGCATACAGACGCCTCCAAGGTCTACGATGCCTTGTACACGATGGTAGAGAGGTATAATGGATGGGAAAATCTGTCAGGCCCAAAACCAAGAGACGGTAGGAACTATTTGGTCCGGGCGTGTATCAGCAAGAATCCGAATGTTTTGTCTTTTCTGCTTCAACACACTAACCCCAAGGAATGGCATACGAGAGTAAATACAGCTGCGTGGACCCTGATCTTTTACGCTATCAATAACGGGAGTGTTGAATGTGTTCAGCTACTATTAAAATATGGTGGAGCGAAAATCATGGAGGACTACGACGAAAAGGGAAACGGACCCCTCCATCATGCGTACGATAGGAATGCTAAAATGGTCAAGGTACTTCTGCCATATTCGATGCGCCATTTGAACGACAGAAACGAGAACGGTGACACCCCGTTACATTGTGCCTTGAGCCTGGGTCGAGGTTTACTGGAGATCCAGCCTCTCCTTGACACAGGTGCCATTGATTTTTCAATATTAAACAATGAGGGGAAAACAGTGTTTGATCTGACGAAAGATCCGGTGTTACTCTCTGCCCTCTACTCTGCTGCCAACAGGAAGAAAGGAGAAACTCCCGACCTCGACGATACATCAAGCTCAGATCGGCCTCTGAGTCTTGCTCCACCTGTTGATCCCAGCGCCTCGTCTCCTCCCTAGTCGTACTGGTTCCAGACCGTACTCATACGATATTCGGGTCAGAACGGATTTGGACCACGGACTGGTACGATATTCGCACCAGTACGGCTGCGGATCCCGTACCAGTTCGACCCCGACCCAGTACGGTCTGGGACCAGTACGGAGTGGGACCCTAGATGAGCATGCGAAACCACAATCCTAAACAATGCCCAGATTACGGAAACAAGTTTTCAGTGTCTACATTATTCACTTATTAAAGTTATGCAACGTGTTCGTTTTGGCTTGTGCAAAAGCGGATCGTGCTCAGGCCAGGCTTAGGCCGGCTCAGGCTAAAAGCGGCATAACTCAGGTAAAGTTCCCGATCCGATTCAGGACGGTAAAACCTATCTAAGAGATTCTAAACTTCTAGGTTTTACCAAGAGGTTCCTAACGCGCGACAAAATGGGTTTAGCACACTTGCTGCTTCTGCTTAGGCTCGGCTCAGGCTGTAATCGGCCAGGTGACTGAGGAGCTGCACTGCGGGCATTTATGCATTAATTATGCACAGAGAAACCGTCCTCAAAACAGTTTTATCTACGGATAACATTAGTCATATAGCTGCAGTCCGTAGTCCTGCACACAGTGCACCTTTCGGGGACCATCTCCGCGTACTATGTATACAGGTACAGATGTAGGCATCCAGGTCGCAGTACATCGCAGATAGGTTGGCAATATGTTGGCGGTAGGTATGTCAAAGCCGACAGCATCTTGGTTCCAGGAGTTTATATAACATAAGGAAATTACATTTAAAATAAGATGTTCAGATTTGCTCGCACTATATATAGTGTGGTTTATATGATAAAGCGCCCTTGTTACCACAGCGAAGACATCAAGAGCTAATTGGCTACTTAGCCTAATAGCAATAGCATGCTGCTCGTTATTTCGACTTTCTTAGCCGGCCTTGTTGCCGTGTATATCTTGGCATACGCTCTTTTATTCCAAACCCAAGATTCCAACGAGCCTCCTCTCATCCAGACTTCGATCCCTTTCCTCAGTCCTATTCTGGGCATGATCAAGCATAAAACCCTTTATTATGCTCATCTGAGGTCGGTGCACGCCTCTCCTCTCGTACCGCACCAAACTTTGTAAGACTGACCTTTTGTGTCAGAGACGACCATAATCTCCCAATATACACATTACGTCTACCCGGGACACGAGTGTATGTTATCAACAAAACCGAGTTGATCCCTGCTCTTCAACGCCAATGGCGTGCTGTCAGTTTTACCCCCATCATTGCCGGATCAGGCCCAGCCGTCATGGGAATGAGTGATGAGGCAAGTGAGATTCTGCTTAGAGATATGCAAAGCGATGATAATTACGTCGTTGGGTCCGCCCCAACCATTTCGCAGGCGATGGGACCGGGACCATCGCTCGATTCGATGAATAAAGGGGCAGTGGGGGTAATGGCTGCCGTGATGCAGGAGCGCCGGGAAAAGGGAACTCATGTCATCAATTTCTGGGATTGGACTCGCCACGAGATACTTATGGCAACTACTGAAGCCATCTATGGACCCCAGAACCCGTATCGAGACCCTGAAATCGAGTCCGCCTGGAAGTATGTTCCCCAGTGTTGCCTGCATTCGCAATCAATCCGACAATGCTTTTTGTCATCACAATGCTGACGTGTTTTAAAGTGTGTCCGAGCCATCATACATGACCTTTGCGCTGGCGCCGTTCAAGGCATTTCTCGCGCCAAAGATATTTCGCGCGCGAGAAAAGCTTGCCGACGCATTTCTCAGCTATCTCCAGGATGGTAGTCACGAGTCGGCGTCACCGTTTATCAAGGCAGTTTACTCGCATAGCATAAGACACGGTCTAAGCCTCGGGGACATCGCCCGCAGCGAGATAGGCCGCTCGTTTGCCGTGATCGGGACAACAGCTCCTACCACCTGGTAGCCGGAGGCTTGAAACAGGAAGC
The DNA here is from genome assembly GCA_022385595.1 of Xylaria palmicola. Classification (NCBI taxonomy): domain Eukaryota; kingdom Fungi; phylum Ascomycota; class Sordariomycetes; order Xylariales; family Xylariaceae; genus Xylaria; species Xylaria palmicola. The sequence goes on along the minus strand of MU281379.1, from coordinate 256,819 downwards.
TCGTCGACTTGGTTCCTATGAATCCTATCCGTGTAGAGATCTATAGCTGGAGATCTAGATATCAGTGTGTATTATCACCGATATGGCCAAGCTGGGACCCTCTTGGTTCCGAGAAAACAAAAACATTTTACCTCCTGCTCCACACGAATGGTGCTCGCTCTGGGTGTAACATCTGCAAAAGAAGAACCGGAGCCGAGTCCGTCTTTATTTAATGCAGAACCCTTTGCCTAGCATCGTCAATAGTCTCACCGGGTCCAGTCGCGGGGTCGAAACGCCAGTCTCGGACGAGCGTTGCTATAGTCGCCACGAATTCTACTTGAGAGAACTTGCGGCCAGGACAGTCGCGAGAACCCTCTGACCATCCTAGAAACGTCCCTCTCTGGGGACTTATGAGCTGCTCCGAATCATGTTCCGCAGTAGTCGGCTCGGTAGTGTTAATCCATCGTGAAGGACGCCAAGTGAGAGAATCGGAACCCCAGTACTTGGGATCGGTATGTACCAAAGCATAACTGGGAATAACCATGGTGTTTGGTGGGATGGCGACACTCTTGCCCCCCACACTGAGCTGCTGGGCCTCTTTCCCCGTCCACTTGGCCACGGGTACAGGCGTGTAAAGACGGATAGTCTCGAGCATGATTGCCAAAGAACGCTTCAGACGAGGGAAATCCCATCGTACCGCCACTGACTAGGCTCTCGATCGCCTAGCACTTGGCGTACTTCCTCATGCACCCAGTCCTGAACTTGGGGGTTAGCAGCAAGGAAGAAGATGGCAAACGTAAAGGTGTGAGCTGTTGTGTCGTGACCCGCAAAGTTGAAGACGAACATGTTGCCGTAGATCTCGCTCTCTGTCAGACCAGAGCCGCCGGCTGATGTCTCGTCTTGTGATGCGCGGACGAGAGAGGTCATTAGGTTGCGGTCCGCGAGTCCACGGCCCTGGGAAAATTCTTGCTTTTCTTCTTCATACTGAGTTGTCATGTATTTCTGAAAGGAAGCACATGCTTCACTCGGGTTTCGCAGATGGCGAGGAAGCCACCAAGCCCTCTCGAGGAATTTCGGGCCGAGAGCCATGATCAGGACGCAGTTTTCCAAAATCAGCTGTAATGAGTCCTTGTAGCTGATTGATGGGCTACTTTCGGAACTTGCGTCTTGGCTTTGGAATTTGAAAGATTTACCAAACCCGGCCCGAGACAAGACGTGAAGCGATAGCGTCCTTGTATCTTGAGCAACAGAAGCAATGGATTTCTTGGAGATCCAATAGCTCAGCATGTCTTTTGCCAAGAGTAGAGTCTCGGACCACACTATCTCATTATTCGGCTCGTTAAAACAGCTTGCCGTCATTTTGCGCTGCATCTTCCATTGTGGCCCATCGACTGTCAATATGTTTGGACCAAATACATTAAGTATCTCTGTGAACTTGCCAGTCAATCTCGAACATGCAGCTGATCGTTTGCGAAATGAAAGGGCATGCGCATACCCGTGAGCTCCAAGCAGCGCGGAAAGTCGATCCTTCGACAGAAGATGTCCATCAGTGCCGCCGGGTTGGCAACATAGAGCCAGTTTCTGCCCGGCGTCACCATAATGAACGCATCTCCCATCTCAGCATGAGAGTAGTATCGGTCAGCTAGCTCCCATGCTCGGTAATTGTATCTCGTAAAACTGCTGCTGCCAATAAAGGGTATCCTTTTTGATTACAGAAAGAACGCGCCTGTCGACGAGCATCCAAAACGGATTCGTATGACTGATGGGAATCACGCGGATGGGAAGGCCTATCTGACGTGCTGCAAAGTAGTTCTGGGCCAGTCGTGACATCGAGTAGGTTGTAGCGCCACTGACTAGCAGGGCGATGGCCCATAATAGGCCGTGAAGCAACGCCATGATGATTATAGCGACGACAATAATACAAACGATAGCTGCTCCTTCAATAGAAAGATTATTTATGGCCAAATGGCAACAAGCCCTGATCGTCTACCAAACTGGACTCAGAGATTGGGGCAGATCTTTACTGAAAGACCGTTCGTCATGTAAAAATGGTGGTCAGGGAAGAGGACAATGGGAAGCCGATGGAAGGGGTGGCGGGAGACATTCGTGTCGCAAAACAGCACCCAAGGGTGGGTCACACGACTTCTAGCCATATAATGTAACATGAAGACAGTGCATGTACAGAGTAACATCACCAGTGCTTCAGTGAGGAGCGTGTGAACGCTTGTGGTTCCTATCAAAAATTTGATTATCTCAGTAAAGCATGAGTTTGGGAACAACAAAGGCGCGTAACTCGTTTAGGTTTCATTCCCACCCAACCTGAGAATGAATATCACCGCCTATGATTTCGCAGCGTTGCATTCGGTCCGAATATCCTGCGACAACGACAGCAAAGCTTACCAACAGAACGGTCAGGCCAGTTTGTGGAACATGGGTATGATGAGTTTCGACAACCGAAACTCCCTTGCAGGCAGCCCTGTGTCCGAAGCGCAATTCCGCACTTCCAAAACCGGGGCGCTTTATTGGCATAATCTCATCTCACAAGCCATCAGCGCTCAGCCATGAAGAAAAAGCTTAAATACCATAGTTTGAGACGACGCGGAAGCCGTCGTTGAAAGAAATTAAGTGGCACTTTAATATATGAAAAGATAACAGTCCAGTGATGTTGATTCGCCCATAATGACTAAATGGTAATTGCTGCTTCCGTGAACACATCCAAGGCACAGTTGACCTTGAGAGTGACGGTTGTAAATGTGATGGCTGGCTCAGTATCGCAGTAACTATTCAATTCCTCAAGCGAGCCAACTAGGCAGTGATATTGAACATTTACAATGGCAGCGAGCCAGACGGCGATGGTGAATAGGAAAATCGGCCACCAAAGGTAGTTGAATCTTGATACGTTGTGTCCAAGCCGCGTAAAGAAGAGAAGGAAGGAGAGCTTAACAGAGGTCAAACCCGTGTAAAAGAAAAGCTCGACGATAAGGGAGACCTTGAGCCAAATTACCTGCTTCTGAGAAATGTCCATAGTAAGTGGTGCGAATCCAGCTAAGACGTTCAAGATGAGATACATGTTGGGAGCCTGCCATTGCCACAGAGCTGCTGTGACTATAACGCGCAAGCTCGCATGGTGCGTCTAACAAAAGGACTTTTCCGTATACTACTCTGCTGACCAGCATCTAGAGTAGAGCCTCGTCTAAGAATATAAAATGAAGCATGGAGGGGTAAACCTGTATGTCGCCGATTTACCAACAGTCTGCTAGCCGACATCAATATCGAAGTGGTTAGCAAGCCCATGCATGGTCCTACAGTACCTGGGTAGGGCAGGGGAGGGGCAAAGAGCGGAAATGAGCCGGCGTACGAGTACCTACAGATGCTGTCCACGATACGCTTATATTGGCGCTTGCTGGTGTTGCTATCTCAATCTTACCTTCACTGGCCATAGAGCGGCTAAACATTAAGACAATTGCGGACGGAAGAGTTGACGGTGAAGCTGTCGTCGAAGAGAAATCTCAAACAACGGCGCGGATATCGCAATCCTAATAATTTGATGATCTAGACATCAAGAGGACATTGGTATCATAGATCATGATTTGCAAGGAAGATCTGAGCTCCTAGCCCCTCCCCATCACGTCCTTCAACTATGCCTCAACCTTCATATAAATTACCTACTCATGCGGCCGTCTGGGCAAAGGGCAGCTTTGACTGAGAAAGTGACCACTTTCCAGTGAAAAGACTCGAAGGGGTTTCTCACGACGACGTTGATTAGATTAGGAGGACTGGAGTGAGCACTTGAAAGTGTCAGAATAAAGGGTCGGATAATGGGATATCCAGACATGAGGGGTGAGCACAGGGTGCTCTGCACATCGTTACCCACCATAAGAAATTACTAGTACACACTTGGGAGTTGAAGCAAACGATGCTCCTACAACAACAAAAGGAGTCGACTCCACTGGACGGGGCAAAAGGGGGCATGGTACCACGAAGATATAAGCTTTCACACAAGTAGAGAAAACAGGTAAAGAATCAGCGTGTTCGATGCCACGTATCTACAAGTTCGAAGTGATATCCATCGAGGCGACTCAACTGCCATCATTTGCACCGATAAAGTTGGCAGAATTCGGGTTGGGATAGACACCTAGTAGTTCAAGTCCTCGAGACCGAGCTTCTCAAATGGATAATTCACTCGTTTCATCACGAGATGTAAAGTAAAGTAGAAGACGGCGTAAAAGACGACGAGGGAGGCCGTCGACGATACAATACACCTGTCTATACTCTGAATCCATTTATGTCCAATTTCACTATAACTCTAATTCCATGTACCGTCGGTGGTGGCGGATTCGAGAAAGAAGCGCCCGACTCCTATTCCGAATCCAGCTCCTTAAAATGCTTCATGAAAGGGAATGAAAGAAGAAGAAAAAAACCCTGTTTACGTCTCATACCATATCCCTCTCGTACCTCCTGTCCTCAAATAGCTTCGCAGCCTCGATGCAATAGGTGGCACGCTCGAGTCTTCTCTCGCTGGCATAGCAGATGAGGACGCCATCCAGAATACCCGATAGAATGCCCTCCATAGCCCCCAATACGCCCCATCCGATCATACTGGCTACGATACCTACAACGTAAGCATAAGCGCTTCCCCTCATTGTACCGCTATCCGGGACTTGTACTCGTAATTGTCTAGCTGTCATCACCCACGCTGCAAACCCCAGGGCAATCGACATAACAAAACGTGCAGCGTGGAGCAACAGTTTGGCCATCCTGTACGGTATCAAAGACGCCGTCTGATTTCGCCGCGAGAAGGCGCTGGGCGTGAGAGTGGTGGTCGGCCCGGTGGCTAAGAACTGAACCCTACCTAGTTGCGAAGCGGACTCCATCAATGGCAGGGAGTGGACCGAGGCGTAAGTTACGACCAAAGGATTAGTTAAAACCGTGACTGGCCTCGGTGCTAGCTTCCATCCGATGAACTCGAAGATGCCAGATACGCGCCGGGGAAGTATAAGTATGGGTAGTCGAACGGCCAGGGATAACAGAGTCGAGGCGCATATCGTGCCGAAGACCGTGGTTGTAGAATGCCCCAAGGCCCCCTTGACAATCTCGTTTGATGAGGCAAGCGTCTGGAGATTCCGATGGAAATACCAGTTCGACACCGTACCACCAGTTGTCGCGCGAACGACGCCGCTTAGGACAGAGAGTGTCCAGACGTACATCAGGAAGAAAAAGATGGCGAGCCACCATGTTGCGGTACCAATCACAAAAGCCGATAACTTCGTTGAGAAGTAGCCTCCCAAGAAAATGCGCGTAAACATCCATAGCCATACCCAAGTCCATCCCACAACGAAAGCGAGAGCACCAAATCCTAATAGCACGAGGGCTGGATTGGCAGCGAGAATACGACTGGAAAAGTCCAGCATATCCACGGCCCTGTGGACTTCGTGTCGTCCCTTGTACAGAAGCCAAACCCATATGATTGAAAGGACACCGGGTATGATAGCCGAATACCTCATGACGACATCTTGCAGACGTGATCCGTGATCTGGCCCTTGGAAACTGGATATCATGGGGTATAACGAGAAAGAGAAAAGGACTACCGGGACGCCGAAGAGGATGAGTAAAACCAGCGGCTGCATGAAAGACTTGAGTGCCGCCATCCAGACCAGCGCAACCACCACGGCAACAAGCGTATCGACAGCCAATAGGTAAAATGATGACCTGAGCGTCGTGTATATGGTGTCACCAATCTTCCCCTTGGGGGGGGATGTATGCAGCCATACTAAGATGAAGGTTGCAATGAGTGAAGCGAAAGCTATCAAATACAGCCAAGCAAAAAACTGGTCGTGCACAAATATCTCGCCATACATGCGTGGTTGCGGAGGCGCCGGAATGTTTCCTGGCTGTTCGTTTACCTCTCCGTCCTCATCCTCGTCCTCCTCAGCAATGGCTTGGCGCATGAGACGGTGGTCGCGCTCAAGATTCGGGTGCACTCTGCCCGCGCCGCCCTTGGCAGCACCCTTTGTAGGTTTGAACTGCTGGAATGCGGGTGGCGACGAGTCCGCCGGCGCTTCTAGAAGAAGATCCTCTGGTACCGAGTTGCCCATGACGGTTGACTCGAGGCCGACATCGACCATCTTCCCCGACTCGTCACTGTCCGAGTTTTGTCGCGTGCTCTTCTGCGCACCCGCGACAGATTGCTCTTCCTTGGCTTTCTGTTTGGCTTGGCGGCCCTTGAAGCTCGACTCGCCGTTCCAACTGCTCTTGATGCCCATGGGACGGTCCCGGTCCTCGTACAGTCTACTATCGTGTTCCCCACTTTGGTCTAATGAGGCCCGGCTTGCGTCATTCTCTGACGCAGAGCTATCCTCCATGCGACTCGAGACAAAAGCACGGCGCGAGTATTGCAGAGCACGGAAATCAGCAGCCTCCCTCACATCCTCCTCGTCCTCCTCGTCTCGAAACTCGTTTAGCGCGCTATGGAATAACGGTGCGTCCGAAGTAGCGTTGTAACGAGAGCCGAAGCCCCCGAACCTGGACTGGGATGGCTGGTAAGGATTTCCTAGGCGAGACTGGTAGGAAAACCGGGCGGGCTGCCTCGAAAACCTCGAAGCTGCATCCGAGGGCTGTCGGCCGGAAGGGTCATTGCTGTCGGGCGGTGCTCCGAAGTTGGAGAGCCGGGACTGAGACTGGGAGAGGAAGCGGGAGGCATCTGTGCGAGCCTGTATTAGACTACCCGTAGGCAAGCGTGGCGGTCTGCCCCATGCACGGGCTGATTCACGACTCACATTCCGAAAACATGCTTGAGCTAGCGATGCGGGTGCTGGAGGAGGGCGACTCCAGCAGATGGGGGAGAAGCTGATGAGGGGAGAGTTGGGCCCTCGGTGGGAGGCTGCAGGCAGGTCGCCGGTGCGACCAGTGCGTCAACCAGCAGCAGGTGGTTGGTGATGTGTGATGTGCGAGATGCGGCCCAGCCAGGCAGCGCCAGCCATGCAACCAGGATGGCGGGAGGGGATCGATCGGATCGGGCACGGCGCTCCCAAGCACAACGAAAGGAGGGCCGTTGAAGTTATCTCTCTACAACCTATTGGTGCGAGGGAGGGAGGAGGGAGGAGGAAAAGTGTATTTGAGCAGTCTGTCGTCGGCTTGCCCTTAGCACGGACTGAGCGGGTGCGCGGTGTGAACTGAAAATGAAAATGAACGATGAATGACCTGAGTGATGTAGGTCAAGCCCACGGTAGATGCAGCTCACAGGTACAAGTGGATGCTCACATGCACGTACAGAACCGGCCAAGCAGTACCTATCAAGCGGGCGGCTTGCCTACAGCGGGCCTCCCTTAGTACTACAGATAGGTGGTGACCCGCCTGGAACGAGTCCCATGGCCAGAGGGCCATCCACTGACAGCTTGAAATAGGCATCTTACCGGTACCAACCGCCCGCTAACTGCCAGACTAAGACCCTGCAGTAGTACTTACACTAACTAGGTACATTAGGCGGCACTTCTATATGGCAAGTGTGCGCCTAACGCACCCAAGGTTGTACAAGTACCTGCCATAGAAATCGCAGTCCCTATAAAATAAAATAATAACTACACATGGTCCCGGTAAGTTGTGAGAAATAGAGTAGGACAGGCAGGCAGGTACGTAAGCTCAGAAAGGGAGCAGGTGACCTAAATATCCAATCACAAGAGATAAGAGGTCTTTGAGAGAGGGGCATGAGGGTTTTGGGAACCCCCTGCCGGAATTCATCGCTGGTCTGCCTCTGGCGTGGACGTGGACGTGGACGGTGTCACGAGCAGGCAGGCAGGCAGTGAGGTCATTCCATCCACTGATAGGAGATGTGCTTAGGTGCCTTAGGTACCTAGTTAGGTACCTAATCAGCTGGGTCTTATATAAGCAGACTCGTATAATTGAATTAACTTATACCTGCAATCTAAAGTGGGCCACTTACAGGTCCGCTCCACTACGGGGATCAGGACCGAGTGGGACCCTTGCCGATGTCGTGCGGATGGAGCTCCATGGATACCTATCTGAGTACGGAGTACGTACCCAGCCTGCCATCGTCACCCGATGCTGCAACACACCGTGACAACTGCCCACGCCCGACATTGCTCTCTTCTTTTGAACTTTACCCCGGGACATCGCCGCTGCATATTTTGGCCTCTTCAACTGCTTGGATTGCCTTTGTCTGCTGTGGATATCACATGCCAGCCTGGAAATCCCCTCCGTTGACTGAGCCCGAACAAGATCCCTGTAGCTCCTTCGAGCGCCTCATCCGCCGGAGAGAGCATCGTCTCTCCTATCGGCTTGGCTTACGCCGCTGTAGGACTTCCTAGTTTAGCAATCTGCATACGCCGGATTATACCTCACGAGCCCGGGGCACCCCACGAGACGTTTTAATACTGGCGGTCCTATGCTCGAGTCTCCGCGCCGCTTTCCTTCCCGTCGCCGCGCCTAAAGTCCCCGATTCGAACGCATCTTCGGAACGCACCCTCGGAAGAGACATCCTCGGAACCCGGCCTTGGCTCGTCCGCCACTACCATGTCGTCCCCGCCGTGGAATTATATAGCCAAGCTTGTCTGCATCGGAGATTCAGGCTGCGGCAAGTCGTCCCTGACCATTCGCCTATGCGAGGGACGGTTTAGCCCCCAACATGACGTGACCATCGGCGTTGAGTTCGGCTCGCGGATCGTGCCCGTCGGCCCGCCACATTCTAAGAAGACCGCCTTCGACTCGAGAGATTCCTCGTCAACAAGACCTACACCCCCGAACGATAGCAACAGCACCGCCACCGACGGGGAGCAAAAGCATATGAAGCTCAGCCTCTGGGACACAGCGGGACAAGAGATATAGTAAGCCGTCTCTAAATACCACGTTGTGAGGTCTTGAGATTCACTATGCCTCGTTCCACTTCCTTGGTGCTCGGCATAACCAGCCAGACCACTCTGAATCTTGCGTGCCTTGTCCACGGTAGCTAACCCCTATGGTCAAAGCAAATCCGTCACACGGAGTTACTTTCGGGGCGCGTCCGGCGCCCTGCTCGTATTCGATATCACACGGCGCGCGACCTTTGTCCATGCAACTGACTGGCTGAACGATCTCCGCGCCATTGCCGAGCCCGACATTGTTGTGATCCTAGTCGGCAACAAGCTAGACTGCGTGCAGTCGGATACAATCGCTGATGGCAGCGCCGGTGATAGTAGCGATAAGCGTGAGGTGACGTTCGCGGAGGCGCAGGAGTGGGCACAGAAGAATGGCGTCCTACAGTATGTCGAGACGAGCGCCAAGAGCGGCGAGAACGTCGAGGCCGCCTTTATGCGCGTGGCCGAACGCATATTCGAGAACATTAACGCCGGCAAGTACGATCTCAACGATCGTAGATCCGGTGTCAAGGGACCTGGTCCCGGCACGGCTGCCACGCGGAGCATCAAACTCTCCGCCAACGAAAAGAAGGGTTCCTCAGTCGGGGGATGCTGCTAATGTTAGCGATTAAAACGTGAGAAGAGGAGGCACATCTATCTAATGTAAGACGAGAGATGGGAGAGACGGAAGAAAGATGGATGACCTGGGTAGCCGACCCGCACACCGCCGCCGAGGATCATATGGCTTCTGGAGATCATTCGAAGCCGGACAGATTCTCAGCTACTTGGCGCTGTACATATATTAACGAAGCAGACACAGGCGGCGCACACGACGCGCATCTTGGTCATGATACCCTGGGTAATAATGTCTACTGGCACCGAGTATTCAGCATATGAGACCGGAGGAGAAGGAAGGACCACCAGAAGCAAACCAATAATAGTGTTTTACTACATACACATCTCTAGCTCTCTTATCTAGACTATTAAACGAGCAGTCCTCCTTTGCGTAGCTAAAGAAAGAATGATAATAAATAATAATACCACCACCACCCACCCGGCTTCGGCTTTTTGTAGTGTAGTGTCCTTTGGGACGAACAATCCACTGCCATAGAGAAAAGGGGTATATTAGAAGGCAAGGCTAGGTACAGCGCGAGCAAACACAACCCAAACAAACCGAATACCACCTACCTACCTACCTACTCGTGCAATATGGCTCCATAATTCCGCCCATGCACCCCCCCTCTTCTATTCTTTAACCAATCTAGATGATTATTTTGCATTGTAATATGGATTGACCCCTTATACCAGGCAGGCGAACACTGAGGCGTTGAAAAAAAAAAACACTTTTTATATCTAAAGCAGACTTGATAACGATATATCTTGTCTACAAAGAAGCAATCCATCCCCCTTCCCCTTCCCCTTCCCCGGTTTCCGTTCCGTTCCGCCCTGATCTGATCCCCAACTCCAACCCGCATTCTTTCTTTCCCCCTTTCCTTTCCTTTTGCCCATCTCATTGCCGAGGACGTGGGTGGTGCGAGACAGAGAGGGAGAGCGAAATTGAGCTGTCGTGACTTGGTATCATGAATACATAGGCATGGAGGCTCAGGCATTAAATTTAAGGGACGGGAGATAGGGGAGCGCGAGAGGAGAGACGGAAAAAACAAGTAACCCCTCCCCTTTTTGTTATTTTTAACTCTGGCGAGATTCCGCCTAGTAAGCCATTATATGATGTGAACCCTGCCCGCGACCTCCTAACTTAGCATGTAATACACGTGCAGATACAACAGGATAGTCATATTCTGCGCCAATTACCAGACCGGCGAGACCATGCAAGGAACCCCGTCGATCGTTTGTCGTTACTCTTAAAGTACATCAGAGTGCGTCCTAATCCGAGATTCTCCATGTGTCGAGCCACTTCATGTACTTATACTCTTGGTTGCTGCCCGTCATACCCCAGCAGATGGGAATAAAGTAGATGTAGAGGCCGATGATGATGGTGTAGAGAACGCTATAGATAGGCCACTGTATCACCTTTGACTGTTTCCTCAGCGTAAAGTCGATTAGGAAGCCTAATGACAGGATGGCAAAATAAAGCGCCGGGTAGTAATGGTGTACGTAGGTCACACGGGCCATCACAACGAATGGGAGATAGTGAAGGAACCATCCTATGACGGGATAAATGCCAGCGTAGTGAATCTGGTCAACCTCGCCTTGGGAGAGATCCTTGAAGCCTCTCTGCCATCGGAGTGTGTACCAAACGGTGACTAAACCGACTACTCCGAGGGAAGCTGTCGATACCCAATAGACGAATGGGTTGCCAAGCAGGAAATACTTCACGATCTTATCATCCCAGCCACACATGCGCAGACCGACATTGAGGATCGGCCATTGCCACCATTGAGATGCAAGATCATCCTGCTTGTCAGGGTCTGGTACGAGTGCATTGTTGGAGGTCATCATAGCCACGTTCAGGTGGATGAAGTCGTGGAAGAATGGCGACTTGTACTTGCCAGGGTCTCCAGGGGGGACTGCGCGGACTGGTCAGTTCATTGTTCTCTGAATAGCTACTCGTCACTTACGTTTGTCATTCGTATGGGCCTCCACATTCCAATGGGTGAAGGTGTCTTTGGGATTGTTCTTCTTGTCACAGGTTACTTCGATTTGCTTAAAACCCCACTGAGGAAGGTTGACGTTGGCGGCTCGAAGATAGCAGCCCATCACGGCGTTCTTTAATCGAAAAGCGGTAGTCAAAGTTCGGAGTTTACTCTTATCGCGAGACGCCACATCTTTCACTATTTCGACTTTCCAGTGATCCTTGTCATCCCCAATCGTCAAGTTTCCGTAACATGAAACTTCCTTCTGGCTCTTCGTGACAGGTGCTGCAATATCATGACTGTGGAGATTGCGCCCGGTCTGTGTATGGATTAGGCGGACAACGTCACCATTGTGAACGAGCTCGGGTTCAGACTCGAGAGTCCAATCAGCTACCGAGCGGTTAGGGTAAAACCACCACTCATTGTTAGCATCTTTATGATGGTAGCATGTAACTTGTTGCTGACTAGAGCCCTCAGGATAAGCTAAACAGGGATCAGTAAAGTATTCTCAACTTGATGGTAAAAGCACCTACTCTGAACGTGGCTATGGAGGAGACCGCCGCCGTAGCCCATATTCTTTATTGTCACCTTAGAGCCCCAGGCCACTTCCAGGGGTGAGTTGCGACCGATTTCGCTACCTTGGAGGTTGGCTTGGAATAATGAACTCATCTGGGCATCACCAGGTCCACTCCTGGTTAAAATGGCGAAATGGAGGGCAAAGGAGAACAGGTACACCAGGAAAGGGATAACAATAAGACCGACTACGCGGGCGCTGAGATGAGCGGCGAGGACCGGGTAGGAAATCTTTGTGTTTCCAAACTTCCTCCACAAATCTTCAATGGTGTACAAACCAACCATGGCAGTCACGAAAAGGCCGACTAGTTTGATGCTGCAGACAAAACCCAGGCTGAGGCCAGTCATGAACAGCCAGAAGAACCATTCTGGTTCGAAGCTGTACTTCTGCTGCCCGTGGAACTTGGCCCAGCAGAAGACCGTAGCAACGGTGCCGAACAGCAGCATAGAGTCGAGGAGAATGAAACGGCTGATAGTCGTGTACGAGTTTTCGCAAAGGACCATGAGTGTAACTAGCCAGACGGCGGGGCGCTTCAAGTTCAGTTCCAAGGCCGTGAAGTAGGCCAAGGGCACGCATAGTATTCCCCAGAAAGCGTTGAACGCTCGCATGAAAGTGTAGTCGAGTTCCGGGGGGTACGTCTCGCCAGATTTGAACTCGAAAGATCCATTATATCCTGCCAACACGCCTGACAGGCCGACAAGAATCTTGCCCAAGGGGGGATGGCTATGGAGGTCTTAGCAGGCGTCTCAATCGGGAGACGGAGAGGTAGCTGACTAACACATCGAAGAACAATTCTCGTTTGATATAGTGGGAACCGAATTTACCGAAACTGTATGAGGAGCGGCTGGTCAGTGACGGAAACGGGAGCTAGGAGAAGTGCTGAGGAGGGCGTACTGAGCTTCCTGGATAATTGTGTTAGCAAGGACTGCAACATCATCTCAAGGAGGCAGGCAATGGAGGCCGGAACTTACATCCCAAGTAACGATAGGACTTAGACCTATCTTCCACAAGCGCGTGAAGACGGCGAAGGCTGTGAAGATCAAGGGGGCGATGATGAACTCCCATTCGTCAAGGAACTCAAGGACAGAAGGACCCTGGGCGGTAATACGTCAACACACAGCTCGTTGAGGCATTCGGTCTCTCCGGCTCACCTTCTTCGCTCCATGTATCTTTTTCTCGTCGGGTTGGGGCTGCGGCGTCGCAGTTCCAGTAACCGTTACACCAGGTACATTTCGTCGGCGGGCGACATCGCCAGTCGGGTCGGCGCCCGAGGCGAGCGTGGCGTTCTTTTCCGCCATTCGGTAACTCGTGGGAGGACGTGGGAAGAAGTAGGGAAATGGTCGACTGGATTTAGCAAGCTAGCTGGGTGGTGTAGGCCGCGGCGAAAGCGTACATAAAGAAATTACAAGGTAACGAGAGCATACGAATAGAATGAAAGTAAAAGAATTCGGGCCTTCTCATAGATTGACCATGCTATCTCTCCCCGAGAAAGAGAACGCGGGAAAGTGTGTTTGTCGACGACAAGTGTCGAATGATGGAATAGGAGCAGGAGCAGCTGAGAGGCTAGAGATTATCTCGTGTCCGGACATATAGGTGGAGGTTACGTACCCACGTACATGTGTACCTTAATTTAGGACTTCCAATCGAGGTAGGTAGATCAGGATTCAGGGCTGTACCTCAGGTACCTATAGGTGGATCCCCCATCAACGCATGCGGCTAAGACGGTATGCTAGATAACACTGATAAAGTGATATTATCTGCGACCGAGCCCGAATAATATTGTATTTGTCGATGCTATTTTGTTTTCGCAAAATTCAAACACGTCCACCAGGCATTTAAAAGGTACATAGGCACAGGTACCTAGGTACCGAATAAGAGTAGTGTTGGTCAGAAGGTACCTACCTTAGGTACCTGAAAGGCCACCTGGCCACGTAAACCTCGAGAGTTGAGAAATTGTAGGTACATCTACGTACGTATCGCATCCAGACAGGACTTGTACAATCGACCCAACTTGAACTGCTATAATAATGTTTGAATAGAATACCTACTGTGACATGTGCAGATGCGCGCATCTCCGTGAAATATAGCCCTGAATAGTATACCCATAAATAGAAAGGTAGTCAAAATCCCAGACCCGGCATCCCGAATTATCCAGACCCTACTATGTACTCCGTCCTATTAGTATCGTCTTTCCGACATCCCATGTCCGCTCCTCCTAATCCCCTAGCGTTCACCATACCGTGCTCTAGATAGTCCTCTATGCTGCCGCAGCCTTAAACAACCAAGGCCCCCGAAGAATATTCGGAGTATATCACGTTCTTAGTCTCCTGTGTAGATCCGGCCCCGCCTATTAAGATATAGGTTGGTAATTAAGATGCATTCTAAAGTCAGTGCGCTCGCTCCAAGTCCCTGGTCCATGCATCAATCCCATTCAATGGGAGACATGAGACCAACCCAAGTAGGAACCTTGAAGGTCCCGAGACTTGGCCGCTGTCTATATATAAAGAACTCTATCATCTTTCTGTTATTGTCTGCGACGCTAAACATATCCAGGTGACTTAATCATCGCGCTGGTCGAGGGCCGTATATCTAGCGCCACTCGCCGGGCTGCTACTAGAGCCGCGAGTTTGCCCGACCATCCTACTCAACCACTCGCCCACGCGGCCTCGTGAACTGCGACTTTCGGATCGCTGTCGTGGTCTGAGCTTGCCATCTACAATGTTGACGGCCGGCGGGTCAATATCTAACGGAGGGATGGCCGCATCTGATCCAAGCGGTCGTCCTCGAAGATCGAGAGAGGGTACAGGAGACCCGGCCCGAATCATAGAACCGGATTCGGATCGTACCCCAGGAGTCCCAACAGCGGTGCTAGCATCGCCAAATAGTGAATCCATATCCTCTAATCTCACACCACAAGTCTCGGGGTATATGAAGTATACTGCTAATGGTTAGTGAAGGTTCTAGGGTGCGCTCTGGGATAGTGTGATTTGCTTACCAACGACAAAACTAATCACGCAGAAAAATGCGTGAACCAGGTAAAGCCGCCACTCGATCCACTCCTGAAGAATAGGCGTCATTTCTCCCACAAGCCAGTTAAATGCCCAATTGGCGGCGGTCGACAGGCTGGCTCCCTTGGATCGGATACTGAGGGGTAGAATCTCTGGTGGGTAGAGCCATGGGATCGGGCCCCACGAGTATCCAAAAGCAGCATTGTATATCATAACGAAAATAACAACCATTCTAGGTGTCCAGCTGACGTCTATGCGAATAAAATAAGACACCAGTGAAAGCGATATTGCCATAGCGATCGCCCCAGTCAGGAGGATGACTCGACGGCCCCAGCGATCTACAATGTACCAGGGGGGGATCGTCGAAAGTAGATAGGTGATACCGTTGATACCCGTCATCTTGACAGCATCATGGCCGACCCAGCCGGCGGATTCGAAAACGTAAGGCGCATAATAGGAAATGACGTTGATGCCGTTGAGCTGGGCGAGAGCTTGTGCCGACATCGCAATGAAGACCCGCGTCTTGTAACGCCGGAACATCTCGCTGTAAGATCGTTCGCCCTCCATGCGCTGGAGTAGAACGTTCATCTTAATCTCACGGTACTCCTCCCTTGCTTTAGCATTATGGATATCGCCGCCACCGTATAGGTTTGCTATGACGACGATTCCCTCTTCATCATGGTCGTTGTCGAGTAGCCACCTCGGAGCTAGTTAGCATCACACATACCACAGTTGAAACACAGGGTTGGCTTACCTCGGAGACTCAACAATGATCAAACTTCCCAAACCTAGTAGAGCACCCATGACACATTGCATTAAAAGAGGAATACGCCAGGACCGATTGCTCTCGATGTAACCGCAAAAATAGTCTACCCATATCGACGTGGTGTAACCAATGATATTTCCTGAAAACTCGATGCAAGCAAGCTTGCCACGGTTATGAGGTGGTGAGATCTCGGACTGGTAGACGGGCACAATAGTGGATAGCGAGCCGACACCCAGGCCAGCAATGATCCTACCCAGCATCATCATCGGCATATTGGTGGCAAAGGATTGCAGAGCGCCCCCGACAAAGAATATCATTGAGCCGTAGAGAATAGTCCTGCGGCGACCAATGATGTCGCCAACTCGTCCGACAATTAGGGATGAGATAAAAGCACCAATCTCTAGAATAGCAACCATAGTGCCGATCTCAGCCCTGGAGGGATTGTTGAAATAGTCCCTGAAGTACGGACCGCTGGTGGGTTGAGTTAGCCTTGGGAGCCCGACTAGGCACGACGGGCCGCAGAGACGTACGTGATGATACCTGACATGACGCCCTGGTCGTAGCCGAACAGAAACACGCCTAGCGAGACAAAGATACTCGTAAAATAACTACAACATGGTCAGCCAGGTAAAAAAAGAGCAGGTTTCGGCCTGCACAGGACCTACATGAGGGGTTTGCCAGTGAGGCCGTGTATCCCGGTGCCCGGCATGATGGCGGCTATGCAACGCTCCCCCCTAGATATACGGCGTGGCGGAACGTCAGGGATCTGGATAGCCTCCTTGTCGACGAGGTCGAGGTGTGAGCCGGAGTGCGAGTAGCCGTGCTCGTCGACGGAACGCTTGAACTGGACGCGTTTGCCGTGGGCGGGATGGCGCCGTGAAGCGCCCGAGAGGAGGTCGTCGCGGAGGGAGGTGTCGGCGAGACTCTTGCGTAGGGGGTCCTCCTCATCTGCCAACTGCTCGGCGAGGTCGCCCGTGTCGGTCCACGAGTCGAAGTCGGCCGAGTCGTCGGAGCGACGCTCGTGGGAGAGACGGTGTCGATGGTCGTCGAGCAATGACGTCGATGGGCCGTGGTCGGGGCGCGAGGCCAGCGTGCGGAGCGGGATGTTGGAGGGAAGACGGTTGGGGGTTGAGGGAGGAATCTTGGAAGAGAGGGCGCTGTTAAGCAGCAGCGCCTGCCCGCAGTGATTCCGGTGCTGAAGGGGGAGGCAGAGACAGAGACGGGAGTGGAGTGAGGGCGTGTGGTCGCCTGGAAGAAGCAATCAGCTGTGGTCGACGGGCCCGATGACCATGACCGTGCAGCGAGGGTGGGACGTCGGTGACTTGGAGGCCGGCCACGGTCCACAGTACACGACCGCTACGTACAGAAGAAGCAGGAGTGCGGCTGCTCTTGGCTCTAGCGACGGGTACGCACGGCAGGTATGTACGGTATGTGCGGTATGTGCGGTAGGCAGGTACGGTATGTACGGTATGTACGGTAGGTGGTAGGTTAAAGTTAGGTAGGGAGGTACGAGGTACGTAAGGCAGGTAGGTATGTGCGGTAGCGGTCTACACCGGCGCCAATGAGTTCCGAGGTACTCCGTACGGGGTGCACAGGCGCGAAAAAAACGAGGCTATCCCAGGCGAACCAAAAAAACAAAAACAAAAAAATGAGCGAACAGGAGAGTCAGCGGTCGAAGACAAGCCACTTTCACATGGGTGCGATTAGGGAGCAAGGCGGTTCAAAGTTGCTGCGAGAAGAGATCCTGAGGGAAGGAGAAAAAAGAAAAGAAAAGAATCGATTGCAGAGTGCTCTCATTCTACTACGTACATAAGTGCACCACACCAAGTAAGCCGGTGCTGAGCTCGAGAGGCATACCTACCTCCTATTTTCCACAGGCAACCTGGCAGCAGATCCCCTTTATTGCGGGTAGGCAAACCCTCTCTGCGATGCGTACTAGGTAGATAGATAGATAAAACGATACACACATGCGTCCACCATCCTAACTAGCACGGCCCTGCTCACTGAGTCTCGCCCAAGCCCGCCTATAGAGCTGTCGCCTTCAGCGATCAGCCAGCCAAGCGCCGGTATGGCTGTGGATACGAGGTACATCTGTTAGGCACCATGGCTACGAGAGAGGGCGGGTAACTCGGCCATGAACTGTGTGGGACCAGCCCATCAGCCGTCGCTCATCAATGCACATATCTGGTAACGACTTTCGCTCGATATGTCTTGTCCTTCCAATCATCAACCAAGCATGGCAATACGGTCGAAAATCCTGGTACGTACGTACTAGTACTATCCTGCGTACATAGTACGACTGTGTTTTAAAAAACAAAAAAGAAGAAAGGACAACGAAAACCCGAGACCTGGACTCCGAGAGAGCTGCCTATTCGTAAGGCTTTCAATAGCGGCAGAGGTACTAGACAATTAATCAACTAGTGTCATGCTGTCAGAGGTGACCTTAACGAGACGTGACCTGTATTTACGTAATACAGCTGGGAATGTCTAAGGAACGAAGTATGTAAGAAGTACGTACGTGCGTACTTGGTAGTAAACTACAGTCTACAGAGCAATTCCCCGCGTACCATGCTGGGCCCTCATAACTCCATACCTAACTTGGCACTCCCCAGGTCCTCTAGATAAGGTACCTTACTCTGTCTGATACTCTCTACTTGATCCCGCTTTTCTGTTGGCGTGCTTTGCTGTATATCAAGTAGAAGATGAATTTGGCTACCGGCCCACTATCGCCGGGCCATCTTAAAGTCCCCCAACTAAGTTGGATGTAAGTCGGTATACGTACACTCAAAAAACAAGCATAGTCCCTCTCATGGAAGGCTTTCCAGCACCTAGATTCAGCCAGAATGCTACTTGTAGATAAAGAGAGGGCGCCGTTTGGTTTTATGGTCGGACTACTGGTACATTTTGCTATGTACGTCGGCTAAGGCTCCTTGGGGTCATTCATTGTCTTGGTGCTGCAGTTTCGCGCTGAAGGATGCCAGGTCTTCAACACCATTACGTCATAGCACCGCTCACTTCTGTTTTGGCGCAGAGCAATCAATGGTAGGTTGCCATCCCATGATATCCACAGTGTTACTTGTAAACATGTGCCAACACCGCAAATCACCAGGGTCGGTGGCTATCTAGTTCTGATCTGGGTCATCACGTTCATGAGAACCCTGATCACATGGACAGGCTAAAGCTCTGCTGATCAGCAACGTTGATCATCCAGTCTGTTTGAGACCACAGCCTCGGCTGTGGAACAATAACCATGAGATGCCCGGCAAGTAAACAGACAATTCTTGTAATATTTAAGCGTACCTATCACTCTCTTTATGTGGGTTACCATCCTCTTACCTAGGTACTCGCACGCCTGGGCTTATGTGAGTTGATCGCGGGGTTGCCACTCTCATTTGTCCACAGCTTGGCTATGTTTAGAGGTTCCTGTAGTGCTCTCTCCACTGACTTTGAATTTAGAAGCCAAGCTGCAGTGAGGCTAATTCTACCAAATTCTGCATTTGCTTCCCGATTCAAGTGGTGGGTTCGCATTACTCGCGAACTGCCCAACTGCAACAGGCCCAGCACCATGCTTTACGGTTTTGTCGTACTGGATGAATCCATTTTATTGATCGAATTTGGTTTAAAGACGCCCCTATGTGCGTCGTTCCACACATAAGCTGCGTGAGTCCAGGTCATACACGATGATACGTCCACTACGATTCGGGGGTTGTTGCGAACAGCCGACGTACGCGTTCAGAAACGATTGTGGTCGCGTCAGCCCAGGCCTTTTATAAGGGATGCCCGAAGCATTGACATGTGAGCCACATGAGGGCACGCCGCGAATAAGGACAATCCAAACGGTCGCAGAACAATAGGTGGCTGAAACTTCTTCCCTTGGGCCTACTTAGTGGCCGCCCCCATGGTCAGAATCGAATCAATGCCGCCCCGGTCCGTGTCAGCCCAGGAATAAGCTGGGCGCCGAAGAACGACAAAGAGACTACCTAGCCAGCCATACGCGTAAAACAATACGTAGAACGATGCGTAGAACGAGTCCGAGTTATCGGCTGATGGTCCCGACTCCTTAAGTACGTATCCTGCCCATCTGAACCAACTCGTTTCGAGGACGAGTAAGGTAGAGCAATGCAAAAGCCTTAGACATAATCTAGTAGCGGGTTGTCTTTGGTACGGTCGAACACAAGCGATCTCCACTGAGGCCGTTTCAAGTCTGGGGCACTTGATACAGGCAAGGGATCTTGAAAGTTGTATTCACGAAAATAGCCGCTCGGAAATGGCTTATAGATTGGGTAAGCGGCGGTCCGGCGGATGGGCTTGACTTTTCCAAAGACCGTTTCGTACTGTCGGATGCCGGCGTAAAGGAATCAGGACTCTTCTGGAGGATCGGGGCCAAGCCACCGGGCAGTGAGCTGGGTAAGTACTCCGGTAAGGTACGTAGGTCTCAATGTTTCATGTCCAGGCATGAACCAGCTGCAGCCTTATGGCCATGGTTGCTGAGAAGCCCTACCTATAGCCTATGGGGGCTGAGCTGATCGGATGCACAGAAAATCTCAAACAGCGATGCGAGCGATGCGCATTGTGATTTGTCGGGGCCATCATGGTCTTGTCCATGAGTACGTGCTGGTGTGTAGGAGTTAATCATCCACACTATGTACAGTAATTGTGGAGGTATATTGAAAAATCATGCGCCAGCTGCCTCTCCCGACCGGCGAGTTCACCGGCAGGGCACACTAGCGGTGCTATTAATCCAAGACCCATATCTTGAGCGTGACGGAGCAAAACCGAAAACCGGTCGACCACCGCAGATGGGGGACCAGACGGGGGGGCTGGTTAATTGTATTGGATTGAAACATCAATTGGCCCCAAATGAGTCAGTAGTGTATAGGTACTGCGCTCTCCTAGATTAATGATTTAAAAGGTCGATTCAGTTAGTCTTCGGAACCGGGTCTTAAATGCACGCATTCGTACCCGTAGTGGTAAGCCCAGGGCTCACCGGATCGGTACCTTGCTGTTCTTAGCCTTCTCGCGGGCGAGAGCGGGGCTGCTCATTTAACTGGCAGCCACTCAGATTCAATCTCCCCACCAACCCCAGCCTGCCGCCGGCGGGAGTCGCACTGAAGGCGGGCCCAATCTCGACTTGGTCAGGTACCTTGTCTCGGTCGAAGCACCATAACTGAGCACAACCACCTTGCGCCCAACCCCCCGAGCTCTCCCCTTTACCACCTGCTGTGCTAGAAAACACCTCTTACACCTCCGCCGTGCACACCCATCGCCGCTGGGGCTACGAATCCGAAAATCGAACACGATCCGGCGTGCGTCTCTCAGAGGGCTCGAAGGCTTGGAAGCCGAAAGGGGACAGGGAAGAGAGCAGCACACCGACGGTTAGCAACCTACGTACCTCCATCGACGCGGCCTGCAGTGGACGGCCCAATTTTCCGTTTGATAACTGGAGCCCACGCCTGAGCGATTGGCAAGCCTGCGGTCAGCCTCCGCCACGCTAGACGCTCCAGTGCAGACCGTTGGATAGTCTGGGACTATCGGGCGAGGACTAAGCAGATAGACACACGGGCTACCATGCGCACGTAGGGCGACAACAACATCAGCCCGATCAATTCGCTCGCCACATCGCCTGCCGTCGCCTGCCTGCTACGATACGCCTGTCCTTGCGGCTCTATTGCGAAACAGTCAATCGACCTCGTAATTCTTCTCATAGTCTTACAATTTACCCAGCGGGATCATTGCCCGCTTATATTCTCAGATGGGGAGCACCAAGTTTGGGAATTTCGAGGTACGAATTGGCAATTGCGCGTTGGCTCCCAGCGAGCATATATGCGGTAGGATGGGGCTAACGACGGGCTTCGGTGACGACAGGACTTTTGTAGAGACTCGACACTCCCTGTCTGCAATGTATGTGCGCTTTCGTGTCGACTACAGGGAGACCTCGTTATTGACATGAAACCTTTAGGTCCTGACCGCCAGCCACAATCAAGTAGGGCCATGGGGTGGTTGTGTGTTGAGGGGCATTACATTGAAGAATGGAGAGCACTTGGGTAACCTTGGTTCGTACTTTGGGCCTTCTCTTTCTGGAGGGTAGCCAGAGATTTATTAACAACCGTGTAGGCTCAATTCTGCTATGTGCCGTTGCCATTGTTACTTCAGCGTTCCTGTTATTTCGTTCGGAAAAGAAAAGGGCTGCGGTCGGCCGAAGGTACGCGAGGCTGTTACTGCCTGTCCGCGAGAACAATACTGACGACCGTCTAGGGAGATGCAGCTATTCTTGCTTGGATTCATCATAATCGAGCTGGCAGAGATCTTTTCCGTCGGGGAGTTTCCTTTATCCTCGACGGTTCGAATCGTACGTTCTGCGCGGCCGAACCCAAATTTGGATTGATCACTAACAGGAACGGCAGGCATTTACCGGTATACACATCGGCATGATTATCGCGACGACCTGGATCCTACTCATGAACGCCGTTGTTGGGTTCCAGCTCTTGGATGATGGAACACCCGTATCTTTAGGGCTGATATTAATCTCTGCCGGCATTCTCTTTGTCGGCACCGGATACATTACCTTGGACACGGGATTTAACTGGACGGGCGAGTTCGAAGATAGTTATAGCGCGCCGAACCGGAACATCGCCCTCTATGTTCTCTATCAGCTGATTCCGCTTATTTTTCTGGTCGCCTTCTACGTCCTCGAAGCCGTCCTTGTCCTTCGCGTTCTAGGCGAGGTGCGGCCAATGATCTATTTGACCGGCGCAGCAGTCCTGTTTGCACTCGGCCAGATATTCAACTATGTGGTCAGCCCGCATATCTGCAACGGCACATCGGGCAAGGTTGACGGGGCGCTCTTCGAGACTCTCTTCACCCTGCTTGCCGTAGTCATGATCTGGGTATTCTGGTCCAGCATCACCGAGGACGACTGGCCGACTGCGGTAACATCAACGGGCTACGCCTAATTATTCTATGATTCAGTTCACACGGAGTAGGAGTTCAGGTTCAGTAGCATACCCCCTTTTTTTTTTTTTTTTTTCATGGGCCACGTTCTGTGAGCGGTGAACGTGCTAAACGCATAACTTCATTTCGGAATCTTGTTTGCCCATACATGAGCCTTTTTTGTTTGCACGAAAGCGGTGGGATTGGAAAAGGAGCGGTCGAATGCACGATACGAAGCAATACGAGGGCATTGGTCAATGAAGAAGAAGTTTGAGGAAACATTATTTAAGTATACCCCGAGACGCGCAACTAATGTATATGATGTCGTATGATAGATCCCAGATAGTCGAGAAAAGAAACAGCAAGACCAGGCATACTTTTGTATTTGTCCAAAAGACTGGCGGAGTTCATCTTACTGAAGCTATGTAGAGGATACGATCGGCATAGGTTGTGAAAATCTATAGATGAAATAAACTATTGAGTGCCTAGAGTGCCTACCTTAGGTACCTAACCTATCATTCTAGGTACCAAGTAGGTAGGTAGGTAGATTTACAGTTGGGAATAGGAGCACCAGCCAGGCGCACTATTTCGTCATAATGTAGTGGTTGAGGGAAATGACGCTGCGATTTGTCGAAGATCTTATTGGATGTCGCGCATTTATAGCACAGGTAGGTACCCAGGCACTCCGCTACAGGAGGTACATACCGGTACTTTAGTAAGGTCGGTAGTACAAGGCTGTGCGATCTTGAACCCTTGCAAGACCCAACAACATCTGTAGCCTCGCCCTTCTTTTTCCAGTGTGCACTCCGGTCTCTTTTTTTCTGGCTCCGACTTCTTGTTCCATAGAACCATTTCGGACGTTGCTCCGACGGGCAGCTTATTTCGTTTCATGCTGTCCTGTCATAGATGCCGTCGCCCTGACCTCCGACCCTAGGTCGCGTGTCTCGTCCCGCCATCAGCAGCGCCGCCAATACACATCGATGCACACACGTCATCCGAGCGCGGCCGTATAGCCTAAGCCATCCCACCGCTGCCAAACCTACCCTGGCAGTTTGGCCTCTCTTTTAGCGATTGCCGATCGATCTAGCCCGTCATAGCGTGACAGCAATGGCAGACTCTGACGGGGACTACCAGGCAGACGACGCCTCCGAGGATGAGTTCAGCCATCATCAAGTATCCTCGGGGACATCACTCGATCTACGGTCACGGTCCCGCTCCGAAAAGCCAAAGAAAGGCGGCCGGAAGGGTGGCAAGGCGGCCTGGGAAGATCTCCAACGGTCGTGGGACGCAGTCGTCGAGGATGCGGATGGGACGCTCGCCGGCACCATCGAGGGTCTTGCCGAAGCCCAGAAACGGGCGCGACTGCTAAAAGACACGACGCCTTTACAGCGCGGCATCATACGGCATCTCGTATTAGTCTTGGATATGTCGTTCGCCATGCTCGAGAAGGACCTGCTGCCCAGCCGCCACCAGCTCAGCATGGCCTACGCCTCCGAGTTTGTACGCGAGTACTTCGAGCAGAACCCCATCTCGCAGCTCGCTATCATCGGCATGCGTGACGGCATCGCTGTTCGGATCAGCGACATGAGCGGAAATCCCGGCGACCACCTGGAGAAGCTCGAGAGCTGGGTCAAGCAGGATCCGCAGGGCAACCCGAGTCTACAGAACGCGCTGGAAATGTGCCGCGGAGCTCTTTTGTACGTCCATGTTGACTGCGGGGATCCGCCCACGAAGTTCGCCTACTGACCTTTCATGACACCACCCACAGCCACACACCGTCCCACGGCACACGCGAGGTTCTTATAGTCTACGGTGCGCTGATGTCGAGCGATCCCGGCGACATTCGCGACACGCTTGAGTCGCTTATAAAAGATCGGATACGAGTGTCTATCGTGGGTTTAGCGGCACAGGTGGCCATCTGTGAAGAGCTGTGCTCCAAGACGAATGCAGGTGATACGTCGGGCTACAACATCGCGCTGGACGAGCCGAACTTCCGGGATCTACTCCTGGAGATCACGACGCCGCCCGTCACGCGCACGAAGGAGCAGAGCAATGCCAGTCTGCTGATGATGGGGTTCCCGTCGCGCACGCTCGCCGCGCCCGAGACCACCAACTACTGCGCCTGCCACCACAGGCCGACCCGCGAGGGCTACGGGTGCACGCGGTGCGGCGCCCGCGTGTGTCGGCTGCCGGCGGAGTGTCCCGGCTGTGGGCTCACGCTCATCCTCTCCACACACTTGGCGCGGTCCTACCACCACTTGTTTCCGCTGCGGAACTGGGTCGATGTGCCGTGGGCCGGGGCGAGGCAGTCCAAATCCTGCTATTCGTGCCTCACGCCTTTCCCCGAAATACCCGGGCGGACCAGTGGCGGCGGCGGCGGCGGTGGCGGCGCCAAAGGACAGGAGAAGCCGGAACGCGCCCCCGTCAAGGGTCTCAGCGAGTCGGGCCGCTACGCGTGCGAGGTCTGCGGCAACCACTTCTGCATCGACTGCGACCTCTTCGCGCACGAGGTCCTGCACAACTGCCCCGGCTGCCAGAGCGACACGAGAGGCGCGCCGCCGCCGAGCGGCAGTGCTACTGCTAACGGCACGGCCATGGAGATCGATTCTTGAATTAGCCCGGGCCCCCTTGGTCTTGCCACGTCCCTACTATGCGCTTTTTTCCCTCAACAGATGCGGGATATTAACGTGATGGGGGGAGCAACCAGCATTTGAGGCTCCAAGGAAAGGCCCGGGGGGGGGGGGGGGGGATGCGGACATGTCACGTCAATCGCGCATGATACTGGGCCTTGGGGAAAAAATATCTTCAATTAGATCAGAAGAGAGAGAGAGAGAGAGAGAGAGAGTAAAGCATTTTTTGGACGGGCTCTGGCATAAATCACGGTGTTTGGAGTAGTGTGGGCGGATATCCATATGCTCTTCACGGTGCGGGTTTCTTTCTGGAGAAAACATAGGAGATTTAAATAAAAAGAATGAATGGAGGCCTTAAATAGATTAACCTGGGTACGGTTTTATTCCCACCTTCCATTCTCCATCGTCGGTGATTATGTGTAGGTATTGTTGGTTTTTTCGTTTTTACATAGTATGAACTCCGCGTATGACAGAGGACGAGGACGAGGACGAGATGAATTCTTCTCTACGTTAGGTATTTAGACTACGTTGTCTATGGCCTGGATATTTCTCGGTTTGATCAGGTAGGAAATGGTATGTTTTAAGAATCGTTTATTGCTAGAGAACTGACATCGTTCTAATCGATGGAAGTAGACGCAGAAAAAACACTCAGCAGCCCATCTTCTGTAGGACTGCGTGTCTACTCGTCTGGTATCATATACAAACAATGCAAGATGTGTATTCTTCGCTCGCACGCTAACAAGCCTCTTGCGTCCGTCATAAAACATTTTCGACGGCAATGGCTCTTGGTCAAAACTCCGCGTTGCACTCAATAAGCAAAAAAAACCAAGGAAAGACAAAATGATCTCTCGCGATATGATACCGCCAACGCCACAAGGCCAGTCATGCTCCGCCTTCCCACTTTCCATCTGCTCGCCTCCTCCTTGATGCGTGGGTGTGGTCGGTCTACAGGTTGCCCCGCTGGGCCTGCTCGCGCTCGATGGACTCGAACAGGCTCTTGAAGTTGCCGGCGCCGAAGCCATCGAAGTCGTGGCGCTCGATGATCTCGATGAAGACGGTGGGGCGGTCCATGAGGGGCTTGGTGAAGAGCTGGAGGAGGTAGCCAGACTCGTCGTAGTCGATGAGGATGCTCAGGCGCTCGATCGTGTCGAGGTCCTGCGAGAGCTCCCACTGGCGGCGCTCCGTCTTGAGGCGGTGGCGCAGCGTCTCGTAGTAGGTGGGTGGCACCGAGATGAACTCGACGCCGCGGGCGCGCATGGCCGACACGGTGGCCACGATGTCGTCGGTGAGCAGCGCGATGTGCTGGACACCCGCGCCCGAGTTGAAGGTGACGAACTCCTCGATCTGCGACTTCTTCTTGCCCGGCGCCGGCTCGTTGATGGGCATCTTGACCACGGCGTTGGCGCTGCTCATGACGATGCTGTTGAGCGCCGAGAACTCGGTGCAGATGGTCTTGTCGTCCACGCTCCAGAAGCGGTGGAACGACAGACAGCGCTCGTAGAAGTCGCACGCCGCCACCATCTCGTTCCAGTCCTGGTTGCCGACGCAGTGGTCAATGTGCACGAGGTCGATGGGCGGCAGCGCCACCGACGACGGCGCCGGGTCCCGTGCCACAAAGCCAGGAAGGAATGGGCCGGTGTAGTCCCGTCGCGAGATGAGCGTGTGCGTTGTGTCACCGTACGTGCGAATGATAGCCGTCACGACTTGGCCTTCCTTGTCGTTGCCAGACACGTGCGGGGGCTGGATCGAGATGGCAACGCCGTCAGCCCCTGATATGGCACGGTCGTAGACCGCCTGGACATCGTCGACATCGAAGGCAACGTCCTTGACGGCATCACCGTGGCGCTCGAGATGGTCGTGCATCTCCTTTAATAAGGACAGCTCCTCCTCGGATATGGGCTCCTCGGCTGGCAGATGTGTGTAGGAGCGGACCGGCGATGTGAATACAAAGCGAACGTCATTGTTGGCCACAACGTATGACGTGAAGTACCGGCTTCCGGTTTCCAGGCCCTTGTATGCTATTGTACGGAACCCAAAGAGTGTGTTGTAGTAGGAGGCCGCCTGCTTTGCATTGCCAACCCACCAGGTGATGTGGTCATAGCCGTGGAACTCCGGGACACCGGCTTGTACGGCGTACTCGTCCGCATGAGACGGCAGTGTCGTTGAATACTGCTGTTGAGGAGAGTTGGTGATCGCCGAGGGAGCCATTGTTGGCACAATGTGGGTGTCAATGATAACTAGAAAGTAAAGAAGAGGAGGCAATCGAGTTCACCATGAGAGGGAGTACTTATACGGACTACCAAGTATCGACCACGTGGCTTCTGTTGCGCAAATAACACCACGGGAAAGAGGAAACTACTCGAGACGGCGTATTTGATTTATAAATACGTGACGGAAAGCTCAAAACCATGGTATCCCTGGGAACACGACTACCCATTGCTGTTTGAAGGTTGACATGACTCCTGACAGCTTGCCCCATGGGCCGCGGATAGCGAGGGTAAACATGGGGCGGCCCAAATTCCGCGCACTAAGCCCGCTGTCAAGGATGGATGGAGCCCGCCCTTGGGAGCCAAAACGACCGGTAAACTTTAAAAGAGGCCCCAGTTGTTGTGTCTGGAGGGCGAGCTTAGGTACAGTCGAAGATGCGAGGCGGCTGATAGGTACTTGCGGCCAGCGCCGGCGTTGGTAGGACAAAAGACGTCAATGGCCCGAAGATAGCCGCTCTAGTCAGGGACACATGTACCGCCAGCGCTCCTTAGTCAGGCGAAACTCGCCGCCAAGTCAGGTCAACACCCTTGCGATCTCTTCCCGACGCCACCCATTCTATCCCTATGCCGGAAACAAGTGTGACTGCATTCGAGGAATAACATCAAGGTGTGTGGAACCAATCAGTGGGTTGGCGGCCATGGTTGACAGTGCAATGACGCGGGTGTTGGGTTCTGGATGCCGAGGGGGGAGCGCCTGACTCTCTCATGTTATTCGGTAATAATAATCGTCCTCGGGCGTTTCATTCTTTCCTGAGCGAATTGCCTTCAATTGTTCTGTACTTCTGCTCCTGTTCTCATTATAAGCATTGCTTCCGCCCGACTTAACAAGACTTGTCTGTCTTGGTATCTTGTATCAACATCGACAAAGCCAACCGTGTCTCGACTGAAGAAGACATCAGAAAATAATACACTATGGCTCAAGGTCAACTCAGTCGTCGCGACCTAAATGTTCTTGAGAAGATCAAGGACCCAGAAGCCGACCCAACTACGGCGGTCATGGTGGACCCGAGCTTGCCTAAGGATCCCAACGTCACCGATACCTCGGTATATGAGCGCGTTTCGCAGAAAGAACGAGACATTGTATTGGTTATCCAGCAATTGGAAATGGAACTTGCTGGACTTAGACCTTCAACGTCAGCAGACCCGACGAATAACTATCGCCAATGCGTGGAAGACCTTGGCCAGTTGATATCGGAGAACCCTCGGTATGCTAGCGCTCGGAACAACAGAGCACAGGCCTTGAGAAGACTGTACGGGGATACAATGATCTTGCCCAGCCAGCCGGATTCGAAGGCACTTATTCATAACGCTGATGGGGGTGAAATCGCTCAAGCTGCTTTGACGGTGCTATCCGATCTCGACGAAGCCATCACTCTCCTCACGCCGAAAAGCCTTTTCGCTCCCATCTCCCCTGTAACAGGCAAGACCCTTTCACAGGCACACACACAGAGAGCTGCGATTTACTACGTGACAAGCAAGCTGGTCCGGTCGGGTGTAACAATCTCTCTCTGTGGACGCAAAGAGGAGAAATGGACCAAGTTCGATTTCGAAAGCGCAGCGTCTCGGGATTTTGCTCTAGGGGGGAGATATGGGAACGAAATTGCAAAGGGATTGGCCGTTAGTACCAACCCAACAGCAAAGCTATGTGGGCAGATCGTTCGGGAAGCGATGAAGAAGGAGTACGGGCCAGCGTTTGCGCAATAATTCTCTTATCCCCACGATAGACGTTGTACCAATATATCCGATACCAAGGAGACAAGAACGCCCGCTCCTGTAGAGACATACCATTTTTTTCTTCTTCTCTTCCCGTTTACACGGCCATCCTTCTGCTGGGATCATCATGTGTGTACGAACGTGATTGTCTCGGAGCTGAAATGTGAGGTACCAAGGACCTGCTTTGAATTATGGTAGTTGGTGTCGCCGTCGCATCATAGGTGCGAGTAGGGCCAGAATAGGGGCCGAACGCAAGGTTCATCGTTCCAACGTAGAAATAGCGTAGCGGAGTTAATTGCCAGGCTTGGTGAACAGGCCAAGGCGACTTTAAGTAGAAATTAATTTCAGGGATCTCATAATGCAATTGGCTAATTGCCTACCGTTTCGCAGACTCGATGGTTTGCTGTGTTGATTTGCCCTTCTCCTTTTCCTCACGGTTGATTCGGAGCGCGGCCGCTCCCAACCCAATCACCAGAGCGAAGATAGGATCCGCGTTCCGCGATATGATATAAGTCGGTGGGGCCATTGCTGGAGTAGTGGTCGGTGGGTAGCTGAGGAGACAGAGTGGCCTTTCGCAGGCTATCGATGCTGTGCAGAACGCAGAAGCGTATAGGTTGCTGGTTATGGCGAAAATGTTGGACGGCTAACCGAGGAAGCTGGTTGACGAGCGCGCATAGCATAGCGGAGTCGGCGAGCTCGGAGTTCAGTGAGAGATAGAGACGATACTCATTATAGCGGCATCCCATAAACAAGCTGGGGCGTGCGCTTAAACGGTGGTCCTTTGCGCTAGCGAGTGTTTGCACTTACCGGTGGCTTAGTAGCCCCCTCGGCAATCAAGCCACACACCAGAAATTCCTTGACCCCCACAGCCAGGCAAAATCTCGGCCAATTGCACCCACCATCATTTTCGCAACTTGAAGCTCTCATTCCTTTTCGATCTTCCGGACGACGACCAGACTAACCACAACATCACCACAGCGAACTGACAATGAAGTTCCTCAAGGTTGGCCGAGTTGCCATAATCACCCGCGGCCGCTATGCTGGCAAGAAGGTATGTTTCACATCCAACACAATGTCATGGCGAAATCCGGGGCGACGGGCCAAATTTTGGCAGACGGGAATCGAAATTGTCGAAAAAAGTTCGAAATGGCGCCGGCGATAGCACGCACGACCTGTTCGACGAGTGACACCAGCCGCCGCGCTACGGAGTCTGCCGCACCCACAAATCCTCAACGATCACGTCGAAAGCCTCTGTTCTTGTTCTGACATTATCTCCCGCGTCCAGGTCGTCATCATCCAGCCCGTCGACAGCGGTAACAAGGTACACCCCTTCGGCCACGCTCTAGTCGCCGGCATCGAGCGCTACCCCTCCAAGGTCACACGGCGCATGTCCAAGACGCGCCAGGAGAAGCGGTCCAAGATCAAGCCCTTCGTCAAGGCCATCAACTACAACCACTTGATGCCCACACGATACACACTCGAGCTGGAGGGTCTCAAGGGTGCCCTGACAGGCGAGACCTTCAAGGAGGTTAGCCAGCGTGAGGATGCCAAGAAGAGCGTCAAGAAGGTCCTCGAGGAGCGCTACACCAGCGGCAAGAACAGATGGTTCTTCACTCCTCTCCGTACGTCTCCCCCCTTCCCTTTCACTTGGTTATCCTATCCACGACCCGGTTCCATCTTCCCCTGCGCCAGCATCCCTCCAACGCAAGAATAAACATGGGCTAATATGTCACCTACAGGATTTTAAACTCATCCACCACCTCTGCGTCATCTGACTTCCGCGCGTTCGGTCTTTTTCGGTGAAAGGGGGAAAGCAGGGAAATGGAGAAAGGTCTGGTCTGGTACGGGATGTACATTCACATGCATCACAAATGGCAATTGCATTTAGGGACAACGAAACAAAAAGAGAAACTAAAAAAACCCACTCCGAGTGTCCCTATGTGCTTCTGCCCAACCCCTGCCTAATGAGGAATGATGATATCTCGTCAAGAGAGAACAAGAATAGCACCTATACCGGATAGCGAGGAGAAAGATGAGGCATTTGATGAAAGTAAAACTTCTTCCTCCCTCCGCGATATTCTTCCGCCGGATAGCGCCGTGACATGTCCTAGTCGGAGCAGCGAAATTTTGGTTCCATGTGATGATAATTAAGTAACTCTCTGTTGACTTGTTCGGAGTGGCGCTATGGTACGTATTGTGGTGTCGTCTACAACAACTTGAAGTCGAGCCACCATGGATGCAACATATTCAAGAGCGTCATACGATGAACTAGATATGATTTTGTTGTGTCTGTGTCGCCCTATTAAATCATTCCAGCGAGTTCTAAGTCAATGGTAACTTTTGACTGACGTTGGGAGATCTTACTTCGACCCACGAAAACATACCTACTTATACAGTAGTATGAAGCAGCAAAAGAGAAGAGCCGAGTTTAGCACCTATTGTCTTGGATGATCTTTTAATAGTTAATATTGCCATTTCCTGAGGTACTAGCCCCATCGTGTATTTATCATCAGATACAATCTCTATAGGTACCTGGAGTACACAGAGCCTTGTAATACATTATCTCGAGCCACCCAAACTCCTAGACGTGACGCCAGTTCGCCGTTCTATAGTTCGTACATGACGGGACCATGACTCTCTCAGTAACTCCCCAATCCCCGACGGTCAATAGAATTAATGTCTCCAACGATTGTCATCGAACCGGCTGAGCAGCGGCTCAGAACAATATGAAAACAAAAAGCTGCATACCAGCTTGTCTCTCACGGCATAAGCGCCACACTGCTGACTCCAGCCGACATCTACGCCCCGTCCCCAAAACCAAGTTTGAAGTTCGCCATCGCGAATGCAATGCGGATATCAAGACGATACACCAAGCTTTCCCGCAGCATTGCTGATGTACTGTGAGGGGTCGTAGTCAGGGGCGTAGGTAGGTGCAAGACCGCCAAATAGGAGGAAGACGAAGAGTACGGCACCGCCAATCACAATGACTTTACGAAGGGCCGGGCGAGTAGATCCAAACTCAGCCCATTGCCGGCCAGCTTCGCCAGCGTAGCCCTTGAGGGTATCGCCGCCAAGCTTGTAGTAGATCATACCGGACAAAGCAATACTGTATCCGAAGGCTTGAAGACCCGAAATGGGCGTAGCCCAGATAGCCATTGATGCAAGGACGAGCAGGACATCCTTGAGGACACCACAGAGCGTCATAATAACAGCAGATGTTTTGCCAATCTGGAGTGAACAATTAGTTGATGTTTCAGGCGAACCAAAGGTGCTGCTTGACTTACGAGGAACACAACAGACACATTGAGAAGGAATGCGCAAAGACCATTGAGGAAGAAGGTCACTAGGCCGACGTTGTAGACTTCGCCCAGAGAAACTCGGGGGACTTCCCAGATCAGAGCAACTACACCATTCATAGCTGCGCAAATGGGTGCAAAGTAGTATAGTGAGACGAGTGGGTCCATCTTGTATTCGGCCGAGCTGAGGAGAGCCTGAACCAAGTTGAGACGGATGGCCTCGAACAAGACGCCGCCGAGTTGGTATAGGAAGCCGATCCAAACAAACTTAATCTCGCCAAATGATGCGATGACAACGCCAACAACAATGGCCGAGACATTCGCAAGCTGCTTGAGATTCACAGGAGCGATGCCCATTGCCCAGCTCGACAGCAGTACAGCGACGGGGGTAGTAGCCTATTGCGCACGACGTCAGCATTGTGCCCCGTCTCGTTTGATCCTGAGTCTTCCGTACCTTGATCATCTGAATGAAGGCAACACTGAGATAGAGGTAGGTCAAGTTTCCGCAAATCAGACTCAAGCTGAAGAAGACACCAATCGGGACTATGGCGCGCAAGTAGACGCGCCCGGTCATCTTAACGGACTTGCGGCCATCGAGCAACGATGTGTAGCGGGCCATCAACTGCGTAGCCACGGTGGCGAAGGACAGGTGATAGGTAGTCAATATGACAGGATAACCTGAGATCGGTTAGAGACTCTCGTAGCTCGGGGGGTCGCTTTATCGTCGCTTACGGAAGTTCAGACTATCGAGAATCCATTTGTTGAACAAGATGACGGAGGACGAGAGACTTATCCAGGCACTGTATCGATCGGTCGCCGTCAGTACCTATACTCTTAACGGATGTAGAGATGGCGCAATGCGCGAACATACACGACATAGAGCGCCGGATGGAAGACGGCCTTGGGCGGTTGCGTCTTCTCGGCGACGGCGGCATCGGCGGTGGACGTTGGTAGGATAGGCCCCTTGGCCTCTCGCGGGCTCTCGCCCGACACACGGCTCTTCTCGTCGGCCATCTTGGGGGACGGGGAGTGTGGGAAGGCGGAAGACGAGGAAGAAACAAAGACGTTCGCCGAAAGTTATAGAACGAGTGACAAGGCGTTGAGGGGATTACAAGCGATAAGGTGCAACACTGAGGCTGTCGTGTTGTAGAGAAGTGAGAAAGAGATACACTACTGTCTAAGAAAGGGAAAAGGTGAGCCAAGGAACGGTTGAGGCCTTCAGAGGCGCAGCAAATTATAGGTACTGTGCTGCCTACAAGTAGGTAATGCAGAGCCGCCAGAGTGACAGGATAAGTATACAGTGAGAGGATCTGTGCGCCGCCGTTTTCTGTTCAATTTGACACAGTTCGCACGGTGTCATTGTCCTTTAGGCTCTATTCGTAGCATGCCCACACCTGAGAGGACACTGTGCCAGTGCTTACCTGTTACCTGTCCCCTTTTCGGCCTGCATTACTGCATGATGCCATTGACTTGGTTTATAAATAGGGAGAGCCTTTCTCGAGGATGAAGCCCCGCTCATTCAACAACTACCCATTATGTAAAATGCTATTGGGTACAGGCTGACAACGGTATGGCATTAAATCAACAGATATGAACGAACAAACAGAATACTGACTAACTAGGTACTTACCCCACATGTGCAGAAGTCGATACAGCATCAGTCCCTAAGGTATCTACGTAATAGGTATCGGATTACCTACCGGTAGTGCTTCTCGTAAGGGGCACGTAGAGCTAAAGATAATGCTAAAAATCCGGCCTATCGGGCGGCTCCATTAAACCCCGTGCGCGCCAGCATCACCAAATTCAGCTAAGGTTAGGCCGCCCGTAACGAGCATACAGATAAACTGAGGGTACCCCCCCCCTGCTAACCTGAGAGATCCGTGCATTCTGGAAGTATCTGCGGCCCACTCGATACATATATATGCTACTTTTGTAATGTACTTAGTATAATGGATTTAATACCGGCAGGTTTAATTACCCTTATTTGGTTGGCTGCTATAAGCTGTGGGGCCCGCACCGGCTGTACCGATGGCTACACTAGCCACCCCACTAGCCACCCTATTAGCCACCCTACTAGCTACCCTACTAGCCACCCTACTAGCCACCCTATTAGCTACCTTATTAGCCACCTTATTAGCCACCCGTGGGGCCCGCACTAGCTATACTTGTAGCTGTACTAGCCACCCTATTAGCCCTATTTCCTGTGTAGCTACATAGGCTACTTGAATAGGCTAACATATTGTTTAACGGAGATTATATGTACGAATTGTGTAATACAAACTAAATATTGTATCGGGTGGACCGCGAATACCTCCAGCGTGCACGGATCTCTCAGGTAAACAGGGGGGGGGTACCCTCAGTTTGTCGCATCTCTCGCCCGTAACTGGGCAGTGCTAGTGAAAACCGTCAACTCCCCCAACGAATCGTAACAACGAGTACCGCTGGCCCACCTCCCCCCAGGTCCCCAATGATTCCCCTCGTGTCGGCACAGCGCTGGATCCTCTCGAGTCGAAAGCCTCTCGACCGTCTCCTGGTGACTGCATCTGAAGTAGGTAGATCTTTATTTTGCCCCAGTTGGAATATAAGATGCCTACAGACTGCAGAAATGAGCCAAATACAGCGCCGCCCAGAGAGAGGGTAGCACTCGACGTCCACTTTCTTAGCAGCCACTGCAAATTACTTGCCGAGTTCGACGTGACATGCGGACCATGATATGACAGGCGGCATAGGAACGCGACCTAGCGCCCCATCATCGAGACCGTCACTCACCAACGACGCCTACTGAGATCCACGCCTCTTTCATTAAGCGTACCGATAAACATCGAGAATGGCTGCCCTTCTGTCTCGAGGATATCGCTCCGTCACCGAATACCGTTTCCGCGAGGGACAGACTGACGCAATTGTTTGAGCTAACACCTACCATCGCAAAGACTACTGTTTCTCCGTGATATGGTTCCCGCCTCACGAACACGCCGGTATTCGTTTGTCGATAACAACATCCTTCCGGCGGACTTCTAGCACGGGACTCGGCTCCCTCGATCGGCTACCCCTCGAGCTTCTGTATGACGTTTTGTTACATCGGGACTTGCATTCTCTATTCAACTTTCGACAAACGAATCTCAGATCGAGACTGATCGTAGACTCTCTCAAGCAATATCAGATAGTGGTCTCACATGGATTGAACCTTCTCTGCGCCTTGTTACGAACACGACTTGCTATCGGCGTTTCTTTGTTCGACTTTTACGACGCACTATGTACCAAGGACTGTACTCTTTACGGTGAATTTGGTGGATTTATATCCCTTCTAACCTGGAATCGATGCTGTTTTACTTGCCTTCAAGGGGCTCTGAAAACCCAAGTGCAAACTCTTGCTGCTGTCTGGAAGCAATTCCACTTGACCAAGGCCGAACTAGACCAACTGAAGTCATTTAGGAGTTTGCCTGGGATATATTCGATGAAGGAATCCGTACACAAATCCCGTATTAAGCTCGTTTCTGTTCATCAGGCCATATTGGTTTCCGGACAGCAACAGCATGCACTAGCGGAGGCACAGCTAGTGAACTCGGGACGAAATAAAAAATTCAACTTTATGGGGTCGTGCGCACTTCCTTATTATGATAGACGAACCGCCAAAGTCGAACACGGAATTTCGTGTGCTGGGTGTCAACTCGCTCTCGAAAAAGACATCATCGGCTCCAGGGGCGAGAAATGGGCATTCGAGGCTCGCGACAAGGTATATGCGCAAGATGGCTTTTTGGAACATTTTCGATGGTGTGAACAGGCACAGCTGCTGTGGAGATCGAGTGGCGAAGGTAACGACCGGCCAACCGAGCTACCGGAGGCTGCTCGGAGAAGAGGCTTCTTCAACAATAGAGAATGTTAAGGATATGGAAACTTGTTCGCCAATGTATAACAAGTTAATTAAAAAAAAAAAAAAACTAAACAAAAAGCAGTATAAATATAATGTTTTCCATAATTTCTGCCTTCTTTATACATAAGCTAATAAGCAACTTCGGGATCAAGATGCATAATATATAAAAACTGATGACATAGGTAGGTACGACAAGTCTTGGGCTGCGTATCGATTCAGTTGACGGTTAGACTAAAACCTAATTTGAGCGAACGCACTAGACTAGTCTGATCCCAATTTGTCGTGTGCTAGGAAAGCGGTAAAACCTGGAACCTCTCTAAATTAGGTATGTCAACTTACTGAGGTGAGGCAATTGTTGACGTTTTACTTGTATTAAGAGTTTTTGAAGCTGCTGCCACCGCTCCGCCCACGTTCCATGCCGTCTCATCCTGTTAGATGGTCCATGTGACGGGTACCAAACCGTCAGTTAGCCGAGTTTGGTGTATTCCTC
Source organism: Xylaria palmicola (assembly GCA_022385595.1). Taxonomy (NCBI): domain Eukaryota; kingdom Fungi; phylum Ascomycota; class Sordariomycetes; order Xylariales; family Xylariaceae; genus Xylaria; species Xylaria palmicola. Next base: position 219,852 of record MU281379.1, on the reverse strand, counting down.
GAACGGCGCTTCTATAGTTTCGGACTTGAAGTTGATATATGAGGATGCATAGTAGCCCAAGTACGTACCTTATACTCCTTCTCCAGGATACGGAATTCTAGCGTATGACGTAGGTAGCTGTTTCAGATAAGAGCCTCCCGAAGTGCCTGCACTTTCCTGCACGACTAACAAGCCGAGACAAGGCCATACGCGGCCCGATAATGACAAGCAACCACCGAAACCTACATAGTAGTCCGCGCACTTGCAGCGATGGAAACATACCTATGTGGTTAGCTCTACGTCCGTAGTTTTCACCAGACTAACGGGTGAGAAATTACCTCACACCTATGTCTTTGGAACGGTTTGGTGTTTCAGGCCCAGCAACCACTTGTGCTCCGGGGCGTTCGTTGCCTTCCAAACAAGCTTTTGCAGGGCCGGCGGGCCTCCACGGCTATCGTCACTAGACCCGGACTGCCGGAAGCCGCATGTGGCACTAGAGCCTCCGAGACAAGTCGCTCTGGCATACCTCGTCTTCATGCTGTGTGTATCAGTTAGCCGCCGTGTTATGGGGCTGGGCGTGTTTATCCGTCGAAGAAGTCCTAGTACAGGCGTCGTTGTGTACGTATGTGTCTGATGGCAAAGATATTTATTGATATCGGCTGTGGGCATGTCGAGGGGTAGTGGAATGCAGTGTTTGTCTTGACTCGAACATGTTTGCTCATCAGGCTTCCAAGTACGTACAGAAATAGAGGCACGGTGTCCCCTACTCCGTACCTTGCCACGTACCTTATTCGTGAAGCCTAGGTACCTGACTGACAAGGCTCCGCTGTTGGTAGCCGGCGGTGCGCTAGGTATCAATCTGAAACCATGACTTGATGTCGGACTTGGTATGAATTTGTCTGTACTGCCCACACCCAATGTTACTAAGTAGATCACTGCTGATCTCTTTAATCTGTGGAGTCACAACTCGGTGGACACAGTACAGTGCAATACAGTGAGAACTGAAAATCAGCAACTACGTAGTGCCAAGTACAGAGTAGATAAAGTAGATGTACGTCTCTCCCTACGGAGTACCTGATAAAATGACAGTTTTAAGCGTCTTCGGTCGTTCATGTTCTCCGTGTTGCGTGTTGAGGTTAACAACCCTTGGGCAAGGATTCTTGCATCATCCCATCTGCCGTGGCACTAATATCGCTAACAGACAAAACCCCCCAAAATGAGTGGACGGCTGGGATTCTGAACCTTGCAACCGCACAGGACAAGGGTTAACCGATAATTGCATGATAAGGGTTTGGATGAGGTACATCGCTGAGTATACCGGTACGTCCAACTCTTCGCCGCGAATCAACACGGATCAACGGTACCTCGCGATTCGATATCGATCGAATAGGAGCTCTTATACCTACCATGCCATAGTATACTCCTCTGCCTCGTATCCAGGTCTGGACCATAGCATTCATCTTCCTGACTATAAACATGGACTAGCGCTTAGTCCATACTAGAGCCGTATACTGCCCACATTAGCAAGATTTCAGCTACAACTCCTGGTAGCGCTTCGCTATCATGCTGTCTAGTCAGTGTAGTGCCGCGTCGGCATCCTGCGTACAGGACAGGTACAGGGCCTTAACTACGCAGCCTATCCAGCACGCTAGATACTAGTAAGAGATCCGCGCCGTCGACTCATGGGCCCCCGAGCCAAGATACCTAGCTGTGTGCATCATCCCAATGTGGGTGGTGTAGTGTTGACGCGTACTCCGTACATAGTACGGATACAGCATCTCTCCGTGTGCAATTTTAATTTTAATTCTAAAATTGCCCGGGCGGTGCAGTCGTCGGCTCTCCTATCAAGCTGAGGGGAATGACAGAAGCCATTTCACATGTTGCATGTTGTTGGCGGTGTGCGGCAACAGCCCCCCCCCCCCTGATTATCAGTTTCCACACTTTTACAATCCCCTCCCCGCCCCTATTCTGGCTACGTATCGACATCCCCTGACTAGGTCAACCAGATAGATCTACTATGTACAGGGTAGCCGTTGTGTTATTGGTTGGGAAGAAGAACGCCCGCAGTACTTAATCATTGAATAGAAACGCATGAATAGTAGGATGCGGTCGTTGAATCGTAGGCACACATGACTTAACGGGTGCCTTTGAATTTTCAACCGTAGCATAAACACCCTGTCCACACCGAGAAAGCCACGTAGTTGTGGCCGAAAACGCTCACGGGCGAGGGGCTAAAAGCGGAACGACAGATGATTATTTCTGAATCAGGGTAAGAAGCTGAATGGCAGAAACAACGGCGACGGGACGGAATCAAATCAGGGTGTTTCTGAATCTACAACCACGCGAATTTTTTTCATGTTACCAACGTGTGTGATGTGAATTTCCAGGATTACGGGCTACGTACGTAGTACCTAACGCCAGCAACTGCCAACCCTCAGGACACCGTGTACTTGGGCAAGCTTTGCCAAATCAGGTAATTTAGGCTCATTATTATAGATGATATGTCACTGACCGCATGTACTGTTATTGTTATGGCATCACTTTCCGTACAACAATATCCCGCTGCTGAGTTGCCTGGGGGGATATGCCAGGTCACCCACAGCAGTGAGCATGAGCGGGCGATCAGAGAGGCAATTATTAAAATTAGTCGTGTCGATTAGGTATATTGTAGGCAGGTAGTGCAATAAGTCAACAAGTACACTAGCAGATAATAGTACAAAGGTTAGTACAAAGGTAGTGAATATTAAATTGTGATTAGACCCCCTACGGAATCTCAGCAGTGGAGGAATGGGGTTGCAGCCCCACATAATTTTCCAATGCGAGGACGTGCCCCTCCTCCCCCCCGATGTCCCAATGTCCCAACGGCCCCAATAAGAGCTCCTCCTCCCTTTCCCACTGCGAGGTCGATTCTTCCATTGCTTTGATTCTCCTCGTTCTTTTGTGTTTTTCCCACACCTCTATAGAGAAAGAAACGGATCTAGACCTTAGACCTCAGACCTCAGACACCATGGCCTCGGAGCAGGTAGACGTTCTCGTCATTGGCATGGGCCCTACGGGCCTGGGAGCAGCCAAGCGCCTCAACCAACTTGTACGCTCCGCACACCGCCCCTGGAACCGGAGAGGAGCGAATTTCGAGCCCCGACTAACACTTGGGTAGAATAATCTGTCCTGGCTTCTTGTTGATTCGGACGAGAAGGCCGGCGGTTTGGCATCGACCGACGTCACGCCGGAGGGTTTCGTAAGTAGTTCCTCGAGCGCTGGCAGACTACAGACTACCGGCTAACCAGCTTTCCTCCAGCTATACGATGTCGGGTGAGTGATTCCACCACGTACACGCCTACGCACACGTTCTCAGCGGTCGCCATCGCGCCATCGGTGTCGAGGACCGAGACACTTCGCGATGCGATGGCTGCGTTTCCATTACTGCATTGGATCCAATGGCTAACCCTACTGCTGTCCAGCGGCCACGTTATCTTTTCGCACTACAAGTACTTCGACGACTGCATTGACGAGGCCCTACCGAAAGAAGATGACTGGTATACGCACCAGCGCATTTCCTACGTCCGCTACAAGAGCCTTTGGGTCCCTTACCCTTTCCAGAATAACATTTCCATGCTCCCTAAGGAGGACCAGGCCAGGTGCCTGGACGGTGTGATCGACGCCGCTTTGGATGCTCGTGTTGCCACCACGAAACCAAAGGACTTCGATGAGTGGATTGTGCGCATGATGGGAGAGGGCATTGCGGACATCTTCATGAGACCATACAACTACAAGGTCTGGGCTGTTCCTACGTCAAGAGTATGTGCCATCCGCTGAACTGCATTGCCGTTGTCTAATATGAGTGGTTTCCAGATGCAATGCCAATGGCTTGGCGAGCGTGTTGCCGCGCCTGATGTCAAGCTCGTGGTCAAGAACACAGTTCTCGGCAAAGTCGCTGGTAACTGGGGTCCCAATGCCACATTCCGCTTCCCCGCCCGTGATGGAACTGGGGGTATTTGGATCGCCGTCGCCAACACTCTGCCCGATGAGAAGAAGCGATTTGGCAAGAAGGGTACAGTCACCAAGGTTGATGCTGAGAAGAAGATTGTCACTATGGCAGATGGCACAACGATTGGCTACAACAAGCTTGTTTCGACCATGAATGTTGACCAATTGGTTCAAAGGATGGGTAATCAGGAGCTTGTTTCTCTGAGCAAGGGTCTGTTCTATTCTTCAACTCACGTTATCGGCGTTGGCATCCGCGGTGCGCGCCCTGAGCGCATTGGTGACAAGTGCTGGGTAAGTCTCCAGGTTCACTAAGCGATGTTCTAGGACTAACAGAGAGCTAGCTCTACTTCCCTGAGGATAACTGCCCGTTCTATCGGGCCACCATCTTCTCCAACTATTCGCCCTACAATCAGCCTCAGGCTGATGTTAAGCTTCCCACCATCTCGATCGCTGACGGCAGCAAACCTTCGAGCAATGAAGCCAAGGAGGGTCCATACTGGTCCATTATGCTGGAAGTTTCCCAGTCTAGCCTGAAGCCCGTGGATGAAGCGAACCTCTTGAGGGACTGCATCCAGGGTCTGGTTAACACCGAGATGATTAAGCCCGATGATGAGATCGTCTCGACCTATCACCGCAAGTTCGATCACGGATATCCCACACCATCCCTCGAGCGTGAAGGCGTGCTGAAGCAACTGCTCCCCAAGCTGCAGGACCTTGATATCTGGTCCCGTGGCCGTTTCGGCAGCTGGAGGTACGAGGTTGGTAACCAGGACCACTCATTCATGCTTGGTGTGGAGGCAGCCGACAACATCGCCACTGGCGCAGTCGAACTGACCCTCAACTACCCCGACATGGTCAACACTCGGCAGAACAGCGAGCGCCGTCTTAACCAGGGGCCTCTGTCAGCCAAGAACGGTACGCTCCCCACAAGGGCGAAGTAAATGGTGGACGAACGGTTGCATTTCACGAGTATTAGCGCTTGAACCCGGTTTGGGGTGTGCGCTTTGCAAGAGCGTAAGGATATTCTATGGAGTTTAATGAGACATATAGCTGGATACGGAGCGAAAGTAGATGAAATGAACGGGTTTTCCTGGTTTGGACTTTCGTAGCGAGGTATAGCGAGGCTTCTCGATACCAACCTCGCATCGGTAGACAAGATATAAAAAGATAGACATAGAGTCGCAGCACTTGGGATGTCGCCTCCGTTTACGAATGGTTACCTGGCCATACAAAAGCAGTTGAGATTAGCAAGATCTTTTCAGGGGTGCTACTTTGTGTGTACGTGCGTGTGCGGTATAACTTGAAGCTACAATTCACACGGTATTGATACTGTCAGAGCTTCTTTATCATGACGGATAATATACGGGGTACTAGGTACCGTAAGGCTTGATATTTAATTGTGCCTGCTTATTTTATTTTAGGCGTGAGAGCTACTTGTGTACAATAATTCTAATTGCGCCTATTATAGTAAAAGCTTGGAGTCGACAATAGGTACCTAAGGTAGTTCTTGTAGGCACCATCCACCGGTAGTTCACAGCACTACCGTACCCTGGTATTATGATGTACCTACCAGGGTACTTGTAGAGTAGCAATATTAAGCGGACGGGACAGCGTCAATTCCTTGAATTCCTTAGTAGGGAAGCAGGCTAGGCTAGGTAGCCTTGTTTACAGGGTTGGTTACTGGTCGGGCACTGGTCAGGGGCGTAGCGTCCTGTATGGGCCCTTGCCACCACCCCTCCATCATTACATCATTTGCCCGCTCATGACCTGTGCAGAGATGACTGCCAAGCCGAGACTACAATCCCCATCGACACCAAACCGCCGCCGCCAAAACGGTCTGGGGGGCCTATGACAATGGTCATGCCCCGAAAATGGCATTCTGCGAGAAGCGGATTCAGGTGGCCGGCCACATCGCATGTGGGTAAACCACAACTCGGGGTGTATTTTAGTCAGGAACCTGGTGACCCTGCCAATACCTAAGGGGCTGGTCTAGTTTACCGAGAGGTAGGCAGAGGTGGCATCTACACATCACGGTACACGCCTGCGCACTCATTGCAGGCCGACCTACCGCATACTACAAGTAGGTACTACAAGTAGGCACTACCTAGACTAGACTACCCTGCCCAAAGCACTGCTGTGTAGGCATTGCGTGGATGGGCAGGCAGCGGTGGTTTTGGATGGAGATGGGCGAAGGGACATGGAGCATGGGGTAACTAATCCTCAGGTATATGTATATTTCGTCTTCCCTCTTGGCCGTTGTCATCTGGCGAGGCCATAGGACGAATACGTACCGACATACCTGTAGTAAGTTCAGACAATAGGCATCACGGGACGGTCAGGCTAGTGGAATAGGTAGTTTTTTGCGCCGCCGGGAGACTTTCGCTGTTGATGGCCGGGTGTGCTCCTCTAACGCGAAAAAAAAAAACGGGTTCGGCCCTGCACCACTAGTAGGCAATTACCTGCCCGCCAGGTACCTCGGGCTGGGTAGCTCCCTCCTTCATGCAACATCGCAACATTCCCCAGGCACATTGGAGCGGCGACGGCACAGCGATCATCCACCGAAACACGGTCCGACAGCCAGCGCGCGACCCGGCCCAGACAGTGAGTTGGTTGCACACGGCTTCCCGGGTCCGGGCGACGACAAAGGGTGCCTTCCCTCGCCCACCTTGCCCACCTCACCTCGGCCTTAGGTACCTCGCCTACCTCGCCTACTCGCGGCGCTCTTGCTCGACGCCTCTCGACGCCTCTCGACGCCTCCCCCGACGCCCTGCTCGCCGTTTCTGCTCGACATCCTTGCTCGATACTCGCCTCGACGGTGACGACGACAACGACGACGGCGGCCACCATGAGGAGCGTCGTCCCACCGGCACCCTGACCCCGACCACGCGCAACCCCGACCCCGTCGTTGCTGTCACACGACCGTCTTCCTCCATCCTCTGTCCGCCCCGGCCGCCCGGCTCCCCGGTCGGCCCCATCGCCCAGTCCGACTCTCCAGCTCCGGGTCCGTGGCTCGGTCCTATGCCTCACTGCGCTACACGATGGATGGATCCGCCGCTCTGCCCGACGAGCAGCTCGATCCGCCCGCCCGCATCTTCGAACGGCTGAGACAGCTGGCCGGCTACTCGTGGGACGAGTCCGACAAGCCTTTCCATTCGAGCTACGACAACTGGTAGCTGCCTCCCTCCCGTCCGTGGTCATGGCTGATGCTAACACTCTGCGCCCAACCCAGGCATTTTTTCGGCACCCGCTTCGTCTCTCAACACCCAACTGCCACTACATCCACTCCTCTACAGACCTTACAGAATACTTCTACCTTCCCCAGGCTGAGTCCGAGCCGCACCCTTCCTCTCGAGCCTCAGCTCTTCCCTGGTTCCAGAAGCGACACGCGGAGCGACGGCAGTAGTGAACGCCTAGCGACCTCCCCGCCCGGCGTCTCCCTCACCTCGGCCTATGATTCCCCCTTCGGCATTGACGAACAGCCCGTCGTGGCCCGGGTTTCCTACCACGTCCTGCGTGAGGAGAGGGTTTTCCACACAGCCAAGAACATCATTGCTACTGCGGACCCCGACGGGGTGCACAACACGAAGCCCGTCGACCTAGTTCGCCTCGCGCCTCAACCCAGCGATCGCGGCGCTATTGTCGTTGCTATATATGAGCATCTCGGCCACAACTATCTCTTCCACGCTCTTGATTTGGGCCCCGCCTTTTACTATGCCAGGAAGGTGGACGATAGGTTGGAGGGTTATCGCCGAGATAAATTCCGTCTTGAACCCCCAATCAGTCTGATGTACTTCCTGGACTTTGCTATCGGTGCTACGCAGTGCTTGGAACTTCTCCATCATCGCCATGGCATGGTGCACGGGGAGATCAGGGCCGATGCCTTCCATTATAACCTACAAGCCAATCAAGTCAAGCTACTTAATTTCGGGTCAGGCTTGCGTTCCTTTGAGCATGGGCTCACCAGTACCGGGTGGTCTACACTTTCTAAGGAGCTTGGGGCGAAGAACAAGCTCCTCTATATCAGCCCAGAACAGACAGGGCGCATGCCCGCCGAGCCGGATACACGTACTGACATCTACTCGCTCGGCGTCCTCTTCTGGATGCTTCTCACGCAGCAGCCTGTCTTCACCGGTTCCACACCACTAGACATCGTGCAGTGTGTGTTGGGTCGCCGGATACCGATGGTATCGAATATCAGAAATGATGTCCCAGAGGCCATAGGACGTATCATCCAGAAATGTACAGCTAAGCATATTCCAGATCGGTATAACTCCACCAGTGGTCTCAGATACGACCTTCAGTCTGTTCAGAAACTGCTTGAGGTAGGTGACCAAGAGGCCCTGAAGAGTTGGACTGTTGCTTCAAAAGACGTGTCCTCCTATTTCATGCTTCCGACGGCCATGGTCGGACGCGGCGTAGAGAAAGCCAAAATCGTTAGCGTCATTGAACGAGTTTCAAGGACGCACACCTCAGGACAACCATATAATACCTCCCGTTTTTCGGATACCTCCGGCCGTGCCAGCGATCTCCTCGACACAATCGATGCATCTAGCGAGGGCGAACTCTCTGTCGAGGGCGGGAATATATTGAATACCTCGTTCGTGCAAACCAACTCTCTGCCGCCACGAAAGTCTTCCTATAGTGTTCAACCGTCACTCAATGGAACCGGTTCCCAGACCGTTTCGGAAGGCACCATTTCATCGGCCAATTCGGGCAAGTCAGTTCTGTCTATAGGCCGATCGCCGAAAGTATGGGAAAGACATCCTTCCGTATCTGCCGATACCAAGAGCATAGCGGATAATGTCAGCGAACGGCAGATTTCGTCGAAGAACACAACGAGCGAGGGTTCGACGAGGCTTTCTCAACAACTGGGCACATCGAAATACCGAAGGAGGGGTTATTGTGAAATCATCACGGTCGAAGGAGCTGGGGGGCTCGGAAAGAGCTTCCTTGTGCAGCAGGTCCTCGTAGAGGCAAGAAGAAGAGGATACTGTGCGACGGCGAAGTTTGATACTGCCAGGCGCACAGCATTTGCACCGCTATTGAAACTCGTGTCTTCGTTGTTTAGGCAAGTGTGGGGTGAGAGGAACACCGACACCGATCTTCATTTGGCTCTCAAAGATTATGTTCGGCCCCTATGGCCGAGTCTACACCATATACTTGGGCTACCCGAGTTTCTCTTCGGGCCGCCAGAAGCAAACACGGCAAAGTCGGTATCCTCAGTACAGAGTGGCGCTAGCGGACGTAATAGTCTCCTGTCTTTGAGGAGACGCGGTTCCTCTGGAAGCTCTCCCTCGAGTTCACAACCACGCAGCCCTCATGTATCATCACAAAGCTCGCACGATTACGTACGCAGTGGCGCCTCTACGAAGACAATTCGTTTCATGAATACCTTCCTGGACATTCTTAGAATCTTCTCCACTCACCACTTCATTTGTCTGTGTCTTGATGACTTGCAGTTCGCTGATGATGAGTCCATGGAACTGATTACGCAAGTCGTCACCGCGAGACTGAAGATGGTTCTCATAATAACCTATCGCCCTGAAGAACTCGTGCCGGAGAAGGTACACAAGATACTACATCCAGTGCTGACCGAAGGTAAGACAACTTAGCTGGTAACGCGGCTTTTCATGAAGTATACTAAAGTTCCTTAGAAATCCCGAAAGCCAACTATTCCAGGGTTACCAAAATCGTCCTATCGCCCTTAACTGAAGACGAAGTTGTGCAATATGTTGGTTACACGCTTTGTCGTCCCCCGGAACACGTGGCTCCGTTAGCTCTCATCCTTCATTCAAAAACAGCGGGGAATCCATTCTATATACGGGAGATGCTGAATGCATGCTACCGTCAAAAGTATATATGGTACGATTATCGTGAGAGCCGCTGGCTGTACGACTTAGACCGGCTTTTTGAGGAGTTTAAGGGTGAGCATGGTTATGACGTCTTGGACAATGACTTTATGACCCGTCGTCTGAATGAATTACCGCCAGCGTCGCGTTGGATATTAGCTTGGGCAGCACTGTTGGGCAATTCGTTTTCATTTGACCTTGTCTGTCGACTGATGAGCGGCGAGTTCGGTCATGTTGATGATGACCACGCTAATGCAGAAGATATTCAGCGGCGCACGGCGTTCTCGAAGCGGGAGGTCGTGGCGGGTTTGCAAGCCGCAGTCAACGCATGCATTATCGTTCAGGGAGAAACGGATGACAGATTTCGGTTCGCTCATGATAGATATGTTCAAGCAGCGGCGGTAAGTTGTCAAATCGCTGTTCGTGGCCTTTTCTCTGAAATCCCTCGTATAGGACTCGTAATAATATTCTGGTCCTCGCTAACAACTGAAAAATCACCAGGCACTAAAGAAGAGCAAGATCCGAAATATGCATTTCATCATAGCGCAGACTCTCATGATGCAGTCCAGCTCCGGGATAAAGGCGAGGGATAACACCGCCGCTCATATCTGCGAGTCCATTGACATAATCAAGCATCGGGTTCGGCATCGTCATCCGTTCCGAAAAGTCCTTATGGAGTGTGCAGCGAGAGCCGTTGAAAATGGGGCAAAGCCGACTGCCGTCAAATACTATCGCCACGCCATATCACTTCTACAGCCTGATCCCTGGACCGAAAGCGGGGAGGACATACATTATGATGAGACACTTCAGCTTCATCTTAGAGCTGCAGAGTGCTATGTGTATATGGGCAACCACGAAGCAGCTGAGGAATTAACGGATATTGTAGTCAAAAACGCTGCGACAGCCGATGATAGAGCAGCCGCTGCTTTATTACATTCCCGTATTCAGTTTCAAAATGGTGATGCAGTCTCTGCACTAACCACCGTGAAACGGAGTCTACAGCAATTAGACGTCCAGTTTGACCCGCAGCCGACCTACGAGAAGTGCGATGATAACTTCATGAAGCTTTCCCAGCGGCTCGCGGCCATGGGCCGTGCAGAAGCAATCAATCCTTCTAATGGAAATAGACCCCAACAAATGACCTCTGCTGTTCTTCTCGGGGACGCTGTTCAGGCCGCGTGGTGGAGCGATGCTCTCGAATTCTACAACTTGACGCTAGCACTGATGAGCATGCACCTTGAAGAAGGGCCACTACTTCAATCGAGCATAGCATTCCTGTATATGGCTATGATTGCACTGTCGAGGTTCAAAATGTTAGACTTCGCGGCAGAGTTGGGCAGCCAATGCTTAGAACTCATCGAAACATATCGAGATCCTTCGTCTGTTGCACGCGGACACACAGCCTACTTGGCATTCATCAGTCATATAAACACTCCGCTTTGTATGGCAGTCACTTACTGTGACCAATCGCTCGACTATGCGGCAAGTGCTGGGGACCGGGCATCGGTAATCCTCACTTTCGGTCTTTCAGTGCAAATGAAAATTTTCGCGAGTGAGAACGTTGTTGACCTTGAGTCTGTATGTCAATACTGCTGCGAGGAGGTTCCTGGTTGGTATCAGGACACTAGGGGTGGAACTCTCTTAATATCAGTGAGGCAGGTATGTCGGGCACTTCAAGGAAAGACCAATACAATCGATCCGAATGGTGTCATGTCTGATACCCAGCACGACGCGAGAGCCTACAAAGCTTGGCTTCAGGGCCATACAAGGAACGGCGGCAGGTCAGTTTTGTTCTACGAAACCCTCGAGATTATTCCCTTGTATCTCTACAGCCATTACAAAGAAGCGTGTGAACTCGGGCGGCGATGTCTAGATAAACTCGATATGATCTGGTCAGCTCGCAACACCCGGGTTGTTCTAGTATTCTATGCATTAGCACGCGTCGGGCTTGTCCAGCAGATACTAGCTGACCCGCGGACGGACACGGCGGGTATGCAAGATGAAGTCAAGGACACTATTGCCGAGATTAAGGATATCAGTCAAAAGGTGAAGGATTGGGAAGTAGTGTCCAACGTCAACTATCTCATGTGGTCGAAATTCCTAGACGCCCAGGTTGCGGAACTTGGTGGAGACCATGGCTCTGCTATTCGCCTATATGAGACAGGACTTGACCATGCTTCAGAGCATGGTTTCACGTTTGAAGAAGCGCTTGGGAACTACTTAATGGCCGGGTTCTTCCTCAGACAGCTAGCAAGGCGGTCAGCAACCGCAGTGCTAAAGGAATCCGTATCTCTCTGGAGACAGTTAGGGGCGCTAGGCGTCGCCCACGCTATCGAAGAGGACCATGTGCTTCTCCTTCGAGGTCCTACACCAAACCCTCGGTCGATTGAAGCAGCCGTCCAAACAGACTTCGCGGGCGATTCAGCATCTGTTACCTACACGGCAGACGGTGAAGATGTTCGCCAAACAGGACAACCTGCAATTGAAGAGACGAAGGAAACCCGAATGGCAGCATGGCGTGGATCAACAACACAAACTGAACCGGGCGTCGGTCTTCCAGCCCTTGATATGATTGATTTGCACGCAATCCTAGTGTCTTCGCAAGTCATCTCGTCTGTCTTGCAGGTCGACATTTTGCTAAAGACAATGTGCGACGTCATACTACAGACATGTGGAGGGTCTGTCACACAGGCGGCGATTGTTGTCCAAGATGACGAAGACAAAGACAACCATGCTTGGTGTATTGCCGCTAGTGGCGATCCAGAAAAGGGCGCAACAGCTCATATGCCCGGACTGCCCCTCATCGGCACATCTCGAGTTGCAGAAAACGTGGTACTCTACTGCACACGTTTTCGCGAAGTAGTTTTTATTTCCGATCTGATCAATGATGAGAGATTCGGCAATGTGGCGGAGTCTTGGTTGCAAAGGAACCCCATGAGCAAGGCCGTTGTTGCAATCCCAATATGCCATGGCTCGAAACCCCTCCTCGGCGTGCTTTATCTCGAGGGAGAACCCGGATCATTCACAGATCGAATCATTACGGTGCTGCAACTGCTTGTCAATCAAATAGGCATCAGCTACTCTAATGCCCTCTCCATGAAGGCACTTGAAAAAGCGTTTAGAGAAAATGACGCAATGATTGATTTGCAGAAGAGGGCGCTTGCACAAGCCAGGGCAGCTGAAGCCAAAGCCAAGGACGCAGAGAATGAAGCTAAACGCAACGTCAAAATTGCGGAGGAGGCTGCTAAAGCTAAGAATATTTTCCTCGCGAACGTGTCTCACGAGTTACGTACTCCGTTGAACGGCGTAATCGGGAATTCCGAGCTCCTAAGAGACAGCGACCTCAACAAGGAGCAGCTGGAGATGGCGGAGTCCATCCGGGTATCAGCTGATCTATTGCTGACTGTCATAAATGATATATTGGATTTTTCCAAGATGGAGGCCGACAAGATGAAGCTTTACATCATTGCGTTCAATCCCGAAGAGATGGTCCGTGAGGTGGTCAGGGCTGTCTCGTACAGCAACCGTGAGAAGACAACGAAGAAGAATGTCAAAATTGTCCAAGATATCAACTTACCTCCAATGCTAATATATGGGGACCCCATACGTCTCCATCAAGTCCTCGGAAACCTCATTAGCAACAGTCTCAAGTTTACCGAAGACGGCTCTATCACAATTGGCGCCAGGGTGGATTCGGACTGGCCTGAAAAGGTGAAGTTGACCTTTTGGGTTCGTGATACAGGCATTGGCATCCCTCCTAAACAACTGGAAAAACTCTTCAAACCATTCAGCCAGGCCGACGCCAGCACTGCTCGGAAATACGGTGGCAGTGGACTTGGACTCAGTATCTGCAAGTCTTTAATTGAGACCATGATGAAAGGAGCTATCAAGCTAGAAAGCCAAGAGAACATCGGTACTACGGTTTGGTTTACTGTAACGTTCGACAGGGCAAAGCCCGAGGTATCGGCTGGAGACGTTCAAAATGTGCAAGCACCACATGGCATGGAGCAGTCACGAAAGTCCATTCAACAAGTCACTCAAGACAAATCGCCCTACCCATACGTTGATTTAACTGCGGTCCCTAAGGAACAACTACGGCTATGTATTGCTGAAGACAACCTCATCAATCAAAAGATAGCCATCCAATATGTACGCAGGCTTGGGTACACGCATGTGGATGCGTATGAAAATGGCTTGAAAGCAGTGGAGGGCTTGCGACAGAAAGCCCGGGAAGGCACTCCATACCACGTCATTCTCATGGATGTACAAATGCCAGTACTGGATGGCTATGAAGCAACGAAGCTTTTACGCCAAGATCCCAACGAGGAAGTGAGAAGCATCTTGGTCATTGCCATGACGGCATCCGCAATCCAAGGCGACCGAGAGAAATGTTTAGCTGCAGGTATGAATGATTACTTGGCAAAGCCTGTGAAAGCCGAGTTGCTTAAACGAAAGCTCGACGCATACACTACGGACCAGGTCTTGCCACCGACTCCTCCGACAAGGCACATATCGGACCCGATGAAGTCAGATCGCGCGAATGGCGAGATTTTGTCCACACTAAATTCTTCTACCTTGAACAACCATCACTCAGCCAGTAGCTGAAGACGGCCCGAGCCTGAAGAGATTGTCACGGCTAACGAACAATGCGAGACATCTGCCCGTAATTCTAGCAGCGCGCCTAGATGACACGAAAATCCCGTATCCTGAGACTATACAGGCAGTCCCTTCACAAAAGTACCCCAGCCAGCCCAAACCGTGGGCTATGTACAAAGCTGCCGGGGTGTCTAGGCTGAAACATCTTCAATCCTCTTGAGGGCTTATCATAGGTTTAACCAACCAGGCAGAGGCCTGGATGAAGCGTTTTAACTTTCTCGACCGCGATTCGCGCAGGAGGGCTCCAGCATCATCGAATCTCATATTTTTCGGACACTGAAGACAGCTACGACTAGCTAGTTAGCCACAAAGCTGACTCTCGACCACACGGGAGCTGGACCAGAATACGCGAGGAGCGAGCTAGCCGATACATCGAGAACCAGGCTGTCTTGGTCCCCTTTTGGCCTTCATCTTGGAGCTGATTATACCTTCCTTTTACTTGACGCAACAACAGTCCTTAATGCGTCAGATATAGTTTAGAAAAGACAGCATGATTCTGGTTTTGCATTTAGGCGTGACAGCGGGAGACACACACCCCTTGGGTGTGTGCTTTTTTTTGTTTAAAAAGGCATGATCATGAATTGGTCGGGCGGTCCCATGCGAAGATGGACCAGGCGCTAGATTTGGGCTCCTGTTACCGTACATCTTCATCGACGGAAGCAAAGTAGCTAGCCTTATGGCTCGTCGCCGCCCTAGAACTCATTGAAGCTTGTTGTGCTTAATAACAAGCACGACGAACGATTGATTGTATTAAGACTATGAGAATAGCAATATACCAATACACGATTAATTGCTCAACGTTTTACTCGCAATTTGACAAATTCGTGTGATGTACCGTATTACGATTTAAACCGGACGCTTTTACCCAAATGAATTTTGTGATTCAATAATTTGCTGATGGTATTATACCTTGACTACCTAGACCTTATGTACGACAATAATCGATATGACAATGTCCCTGTTTTGTATATCGAGGACGACAAGGGGCGGGTGCCCTGACCAAGAAAGCCAGCTAGCCCGTTAAAGTCACATGATATATTACTATGTACGTGATCATGCTGGGCCCATCTAGGTAGGTCGGAATCCACATCCCTACGTAGGTAGAGAGAAACCGTTACGCTACTACCTATACGGGAATATATATCTCATCCTGTTTTTGTGTTTTTTTGGGTTCCCTTTTTTCTTTTGGTTTTGGGGCTCAAGTTGCCTAATCAAGGCAGATGGGCCGAGACGGTGATCCGATGGGGGTAGGGGAGTTGGGCAGGGGGGTCGAGGATGGTTTAGTTGGGAAAGACGAGAAGAACCTCTCTCTCTATTTCTCTTTTCTCTTTTCTCTCCTTCTCCCCCCACCCTCGATCGCTTAACCTATCCCGTCAGGGCCGCTGTCTTGTCGATCGTGGGGACCGGACAAGGCGTATATAGTGGGCGCAACGCGCATGTGTCGTACGATTTTGCTGCCGGGACTTACGTAGTTTAGTGTAGATTAGGTAGGTTTGGAGGGAGACGAGCGAGCTTTGTGTGGCGGGCGGGCGAGCGTAAGGCTAAGATCCCATGCGTATGCACCTACGTTAGTGCGAAGGAATGGTAGGTACGCGATTTTCGATCGATCACGGTAAGATATGTTCTTTGTTTTTGCCCCCCCCCTTCCTTTTCCTTCCCGGGCAGCTTCGGTACGTTATGGTAGCTGGGTTAGTTAGTCCGGCGTTACGTACCACGGACAACATGCGTCGACGCCACTGTTTCACATGCCCCCGGGGATTTTACCTCTTCTCGCCCTCTTCAGTCACGAAATAAGCTGACTCAAAGCCACGGGTAGGGGGCCGAGAGGAGGGGGGGGGGTCGCCCATGGTCTCGGTAGTACACGTGTATAGTTGCCGTCGCGGGTCGCTGTTGGTCGCACTTACAGCAGCAGGAACATGCAGGACATATCCTCCCTTTCTCTCTTCCCACAAGACAGTTGCTGCTGTTCTTCCTCATGACGGTCTCACCAACAGTCATCCGCCCTCATCCCACTCGTGCTAGGCGTGTGTACGTACTTGGGAAGATTGAAATTGGAGGACCTCCCGTTGGTCCGTTTGCAATCTAGAACACACGTGTACATTAGACACCAGGCCCACGAACGAAAATCCCCGTCCTTTCCCTTTTGGTATGCTGATCGACTTAATACGGACCCTCTCCAGAGGAAACACCAACGGCTTGATCAATACCTAACCTACCTTGTCTAGCGTGTAGCCGGGAAGAAGAGCAAGGGTCGAGAGCATCCCAGATCCTCGGACGAGCCGCCCCAGTGATAATAGAACTTACATGGTATACGTACTATAATGGGTTGGATGCGAACTTGTTGTTTATCCGGATAACCCTCAGGCCCTGGCCCAGCAAAAGCAAGGGAGCAGCTCTGACGAGACGAGGACCGTGCAAGATCATGATAATCTCCGTACAAACCCTACGTCAACTCTCAATGAGACTAATGACTTCCTAGTGTGGTAGTGGTTGAGTGAATTTCTGATACTTTGCACATGGAACGTGATGACCAGACTGGCGCCGCGATCATTTCCGTGATGTGCCCAAATCACCGGAATATGTACACCGCCATGCTCGGTGTACTGTGCAGGCAACCGCTGCTGCTCAGGACCGTGATGACATGTGAATCACCACCGATAAAACTACCAACGCCACGATCGCGGTCGGGGGGAGGGGGTACCATGCTTACTTTTCCTGTTACGGCATACCGCGTTGGTTGCCTGTGCAGAATGAAGTCCATCACGCTACACCAATGTCCTGCAGGTCATCACAGGCGAGGGTATTAATTTACCTACCCCATGGATATAAGATCTCCTGCATGGATCCTGCTGTCTAAAACCTCTCACAGCGCTACTATTAGGTCGCTGGCAAGGCTAGCCATGCTTATAAGACGTGTTGTTATATAATGCTAGGGAACTTGCACTAAACTCCTATCGTCAGTATCAACGGTATTGATCTGGCAAGGATAATTCGGAGTAATATTCCGGTGTTAGCCGGAGACGCCTGCCCGTTACCAACGGGCCATATGGGGTTTATTCATAGTTGAGGATGAAAGATTCTGCGCAGGCAATGCTGCAATGCTAAGCCTGGAGACACAAACGAAGTTCCGAACGTATAAAAGCTCTTCGCATTGGGCTGAAGCTCCCTACCAGATAGTCAGCGTCAAACTGATGAGTGTTCACAGAACTACTGTCATACATGATATGACGTATACGGTACGATCTTGGTTAGACAGTGAGCTTGGCATAGGAAAATTGCATGGAAGGGAATATGGTGCACCCTTGAGGTTGGTTGGGAAACGACCAGATCGCTGAGGCGAGTTTTGGATGCGTAGCTAGGAAATTAAGGCTCTATGAGATGAATTGCTTGCAGCAGCTCCGAGGCAGATGTCTAGCATGTCTTTTCAGAATCGTTCGGGATGATTCCGGGAATGAACCCCTGATGCCCCCTAAGCAAGACATTACGTACCATGAGATGCGCTAGTATCGAAAAAGACGCAGTCACTGACTGTACAGGGCAGCTAGGTACGTACTTGTACGGAGTACTCTGTAGCTTGTAGCCAAGGATGAGCCTCATGTAGAATGCGAAATAGCGACCAATTCGGGCTATGATTCTTTAGGCGTTCTAGCCCGCTTAGGCCAAACGCTTCCGGCTAGTATGATTAGTTATGAGCCAATTTATAGCACACACGGACTGTCAAGTACCGATGGTGTAAATGTCGCAATAACACCACGTTGTCATGAAAGTTTTGATGAGAATCTCAACGTGTCTGTACCAACTGGGCGGTCGGCACCAAGTTTCGGATCCTTATGTGTCCATCGGTGTGATTTGTCGGTCAATGACGTGCACGTGGTATACGTAGCCGTGTTCCGCTCCGTCTTGATCATTACCTAAGTTGGGTAGGTTAACCAACCGTGACCACACCTGGTTCGGCTGATAGATAATACCATTGCGTATCTGGTGACCCGTATGTACATGGGAGGCTCACCCTAGCCTGGACAATGTGATGGTTATGAAAAAAAGAAAGAAAAGAAAAGAAAAGAAGTGAGGGAGAGAGAGGGGGAAAGACTCCATGGTTACCTGTAACGAATAGTCGAAAACATATGATGGGACTTCACCCACATTCAATGAAACTGAGTCCAAGCGAAATGGCTGGAGATTTTAGGATGCTGTGCCAGACTTAATTTTGTCATGAGACTTCCACATGCTATCAGTCCGCTGCAACGAACATGTTTTGCTCCATCGACGTTGGCAGGCTGATCACGCAGACATTGTCGAATTTCTCTCTATTTGCTGTTCAGGAGGGGTCAGCTATCACTTGGACTCTGCTATCATGCCAAGCTAGTTGTTAGTGTGCAGAACTGAGAGAGACCAGGCCTCAGAGTGTTAGTAAAGGAGTGCAGAACCTGTCGAGTCCGTCTAGTACATACTGTACGACGGCATATGCAGCGCTCCATGCGACCCATTTTGTAAAATCCCGCTATTTGCTCAACGGACCACCCATGACGGTAGATTCAGGGCCCTGTAGGCTCCAGAGCTGTTATGATGGCGACAGAGCGTAGGGGACGACGAAATCTGAAGTCGTCAAGAGCCCAAATACGTGGGCTAGGCTTTAAAGTAGCACAGACGAGGCGCTTGAGGGGGCAGGCAAAGGATGTACAGGCTCACATAGTATGACGTTTTGTGCCACAAGCGGAGATGGCATACGGTCCATCCGCGCCTTTCTGGGAATGAGATCGGATGGCAGTTGGTTGAGCAGCCATATCCCTGCCTGGCAGACAGCTCTTTGGAATGGCATTCCAACATAGTCTGCAGTATTCAGCGGTCAGCTACAATACGTAGAGAGTCGGAAACTCGGTAGACAAGGCATTCTGCGAGATTGCCCCGAATTATGAGACAAATGATCCAGGCCCGATGATAGACAGCCTACTGACTAGTATACAAATGCTTTTAGACGTGGTACAATTGTCAGGGCTCGTTGGCCTTTTTGCTTGATCCTTGGATGTACGATGCACGTACCAGGCTAGAGCAAACCCAGTCAGGATCTGGCCAGCCATCGTGGGCGTTTTATCTAGGTCCGGATGGTGGCTGACGGGATGCAACATGGCTAGCACTAGCTCCTTACCTAGGGTCGAGCGGCGTCTTTTTCTGGCGTTGGTGCCCATTTCCCTAGTTTTCCTATAATGTGCTACTATGCTACTTAGTATAACGGGGAGGTGGCGTTGAGCTGGGAGCTTGGGTACGTACTTGATGACCCTACTGCCGTCGTCGTGCCACCCCGTTGCAACACCCAGGCAAGGATTGCCGACCTCTCCCCCATGTCCTGTATGTCCTGTGCGCACCCTCGCCAGCAAGGAATGCTCGAGATGGGGTCCCGTAAGCGCAATCATTGGCCGGTACTGCCCTGTTGAGGATGACACAACACGCTCTACAATCCTCCTTACTAGTATTGGCTGTCTGTTGCGCGACGGCGACGGTGGCTCGGGCTCGCAAGAGCCAATGTCGCTACCCTCTCGGCCATGACACCGTACACGTCTCCCGTGCACGAGAACCGCCAGGTGCAAGGTGCTCCCTCCCGCCGAGAAAGCTCTGTTGGCAGCACTCTTCGGCAGCGCCCTTGACAGCGCCCTTGACAGGGTAGGGCGGGTGGTTGCCCTGAACCGGTAATCTCGAACTTGTTCGTCTGACGGGTGAACAATGCCAATGCAGGTATGTATGTGGTGTGGTGGTGAGGATGGCATCTTGTCGACGGACTCCCCCCTGTCGGCGGCCCATCGCGGAAGAGGAGACAGCGTGTGTGAGGGTGACCGAACTGGACGAATGTCATGTTGGCATTGTTTCAGAGTTGGCTGAATCAGGCAACTAGGCCCCAGCTGAGGCGCTAGGGCCACTGGGTCGCTACTTAGCCGCAGCATACTGTACTTGGTACGTACCTACTCGGTAGGCTGTGGGTCCTGGTATATGTACCCGACAGTGCGTCATGTGCGTGGCTAGTACTATAGTAGTACGTTCCGACGCTGAGCTGAAGCGACGCTTATACGTATAGTACCAAGCCGAGATGAGCGGATTGCTACTTGTATTGCCAATAGCCAAGTTACCTCCTACCAAGTAGATACGCTAGAAATCCACGCGGGCTGAACAGCGTGAACAGCCAGGGCACAAGCCCCATGTGGCTTATCCGACCACTTTCTGTACTAGAGTCTAGGCATGGTGCAGGTGTACAGACAGTGCGGTCCCACAAGCGCCCTACGGTGTAATCCGTACACACATCCATGGATGCATACTACTAGATAATGTACCTAGGTACGGATACCTAGCTAGCTACCGACTATGTAGAAAATCTGTTTACCTCTGACAGAGTCAGATCCTTGGGGCTAGACACTCTATCGAAGCTGACGCTCTGTTACGCACGTATGGGTGGGCCGATGATAATATACGGTTTTATAGTCGTTCACCAGCATCGCCATCCGGGCCGGTACTTACCAGACCGACCCAGGTAGTACCTACTTGGTAGTTGACAACGTATCGAGGTTAGCCGCAGTCTACCTACCTCTACTTGGTACGTACGTACATACGTGCCTTGGAGCCGGCTAACAGATACGCACGCACATACAACCTCCCGTATTGAGTAAACATGCCATGGGAATCGGTAAATATGAGTGGCTCGATAGCACACCCATTGCGTCACTACTTATGCATACTCCTCTTCCCATTTCGCGCGGGCGGCTCAGACGACCTCGACGCATACTGCTAGCCCTCGTACTAGTATGGGCGGCGCGGTAAGCTCTGCTCATACTTCGTATTCAGCTCATGTGTGGTGCAGCACGGGACCTGCAACTCTATCCATATCCAGCTCCTCTCTCGGGCGACACGAGGACATTGTATTTCCCTTCCATTGCCTGCTAGCGATCACGCTTAGCACGGTGGCCGAGGCCAGCGCGCCACTTCCGGGCGGCCGTCTACCGCACAGGTACCCGTAGACGAGCACGCCGCGCGCGTTATTCGGTCGCTTTCGGATGACGGTGCAACAACACCCGTCAGCTCTGTGCCTCTGGGTTGTATCCAACATGTCTCTGTCGCCGAGCGATCTGCAACGTCATGTCATTCTTCAATGCCAGCCAGGCGCTCTCCTCCCTCGAGGTCCACGCCGCACAACCCGGGCCGGTTGCCTAGACTGGGCGGTCAGCTAGTGTGGTGGACAACCAGACAGACGTCCCTTATCTAATCCAGGACCCTCGTTGCCCATCTTCGGTTTGCCGACTACGTAGGTAGACACGCGTGAAGGTACTATGCTATAGGGCTGCTATGGAGCGTGCCTAGAGGCTACTACAAGTCTATATACACATGATAATACCCGGGTCAAGGATATACTAAGATATGCTACTAGGTAGGTCGACAACCCCATCACCGTTCAATGTCGTTATTCGGGACGGAGATGATCATACCAAGTGTGCTGTTACCTAGTATCTGTAAAGCAACACAACACCATGCGCGATATTCATGCAGCCCTCACGCGTGCATTCTCCTTGCCTGCCGGGCGTCAATGTACCAATAGAAGACACGCTCAGGCCCGAGTGCCCTGCTCCCGACGCGGCTGCTATGGGAGATAAGGTGCTTCAGAGGTTAGCCCGTCACGTTGTTGTTTCATAGGGGATCAGTGATAGCCGAGACCCCACGCATCTAGATAGTCTGTCGAGCAAATGATTAGGTACCTACTCGGTATGGCTCCTATATGAGTCCTATCTGGCACCTGCCTACACGGATAGGGTTGCATACCTGGATACTAGCTATCATTGGGCCACTGGGGCCAGACGGTGTACCTCCTGGTACAGGTAATACGTAGAAGAGCTGTCGAACAGCGAGGCATCGCCACACGCGCGGTTTTGTAGTTATTTCCGTGACCCTGCTGACCAGGCAAGGCAAAAGGGAATGTGCACTTTTATCTTTCTCACCTTTGCATACCTTTTTGCTTCGCGATGGAACGACAATTCTCCCGGGGTTAGAGGTACCTACCTATCGGACTCTACTATGTATGCGTGCTTGAAGACATGACCAAAGGAGAAGTTGGCGAATTCTATTATTAGCAGCGAATAGGTACCTATGTACCTGCCTCCTACCTAGTAGGTACATTAGGTACCCTCTGCCTCCGAGTTCCCGGTATCTCGTTATCGGGGTGGCTACATGAACCGTGCATTTGCATACCTATAGCGTAAACGGGTGTACAAGCGTCCATGGAGTACCTCTGTACCTAAGGTAGATAGGCCTCCGAGCCCATACGTAAAGCCTACCATCTAACTACAGAGATCGAAAGATCGTCACACGGTCATTAGCCCAAGCACGAAACGCGCTGCTGCGGCATCCGGCCGAGCATTGCCAAAAAGTCCAAAAGAAACCGGTGAATGAGAGCCTACAGGTAACACTTAGTAAATATGGTGATATGCGTTCCTGCCGTAGTCCTTGATTCGAAACACTAATCTTAGCCATCCTAGCTTTCCCACATGGCTTGCTTGAGGCCGGCTTAGTCGAAACGACCAAGTGTGACCGAGCCGACTTGCCTAATCCGGATCCGATCCGTGTCGCACGCGCAAAAACTGACTCTTGCACTCGCACTTACGGCCTCTGCTGTCCGACGCGGAACCAGGCGACCAGGCGCCCAGGCTGGCAGAGGTATGGCCAGACGCGGCACGCTGCTGGGCTGCTGGGCTGCTGGGTGGAGGAGCCAGGCCGGCCTGGTCACCGCGGAACCATCCATCGTAGATACCCAAGTCCCTAAGATCAGCATCGATCGGGCCCGGCTCCTCTCCAAGTAAGGAACCAGCGTGCTCAAGAGCCGTTGTGACTGGACGAGCTGTCACGATGGCAACATGCTACATACCTAGTACATAGTAGGTCGGCGTTGCTGCACTTGCTGCACTACCACATCCATCCAACCCCCCATTACGCATTACGCCAAACAGTGCGTCCAGCGACACGGCACAGCTCGGCGCTCTCATTTCCCACCAGTACACCCTCTATCGGACCTGTCATAATGGCCCGGCGGTATAGGCAGAGAGCTACTGCTCGTATCAGATCTGAGATGGTGCTCATTCGCAATGGGAAGAAGGCTGCTTATGAAGCCTGCCTCTTTAGGCCATATCCAGGATAATTCCACGGGCAGTGCCGGCTAACCTATACTCCGTACATGCCTACCTCTATTCAACTCGGGACAACCTTGCAACATCACCGCACCTTCACACGCCCCAAAAGCCGCATCTCATGAGTCGTCACTTGTACAGCCGGCGTCGAACACTCGAAGGGCCCACCCTATTCGCCCACGCCGGTGTCTGCTTGGAAACAAGTAGTGTACCGCACCCAACGATTGGTTATCTGGTGTCATACGTAAAATGAAGGTTGTGACCTAGCAGTGTCCCGTGCTTGTTTGACAATTGGCATTCTACAGGCAGCCTTTTGGCTTGTTCAGCTTGCCCCGTTCATCTCGAGTTCTGTGAGGGGTCATCACGACTCGAGTCGCTGGCGTGTACTTTTCATTCTGAGCTTGGCACAGGTACCGGCAATTCGAGCAGAAAAACCATACAAGGGCTCTCGGAACAAGAGAAAACAATCTCGCGTACCGTCAACATTCCAGCCACCCCAACAAGGTGCATACATGCTATGCAGGCACTACATAAACGGAAGCGTCGGCACAGTATGCTTATACTGTAAGGACGTTGTAAGCTGTGCCAAGAGCCTGTGGAAAAGTACCTTCTCCACGCCTCAGCCACCTCAACCGGCTCCATGGCCACCCAACTCCAACTCCAACTCCAAGAATCCTCTCCCCATCCAAGGTCTCTGCCAACAATTTGAGCCCCAAATAGTCCCGCTCATTGCATTTCGTATGGTCAAGTGCGCCAGGATGAGCTCTTGTTTCAATGGTAGACGTTGCAGTGGTAGATCCCGTACAGTTCCCCGCGTCCTGCTTACCGCAGAGCGACTTGGAATGGAGGCCTGCAACCAGTAAGACAGCCAGTTCGTTTTCAATGGTGTACTATGTCTGCGAAATGAAACGATAAGGAAAGGGAAGCCGAAGATCTAAGAGCCCCTACTCGTCGTTGCCGTCGTCGTCGTCGATGTCTTTCGTCTCCGTGGGTGCTCCACCATGTCTTGTCAACCGTCTCATGATAGTTCATGTTCCAACACCTAAGTTACCTAACATAGTACCTCGTAGGTTTCCTCAAACCGTGGCTTTTCTTCATCCACATAGGACTCCACTCCTCTCGACTCACATTAGGTATACTCGACTTATTCAAGCAAGCTCCTGTGTGCGCTGGAGCCGCTTCGGCAATACTCGCACGCCCCCTTCCTCGTCGAACCCCCACATGCTTTCTACCTAGTTGGTTCGGCCGCTTCTCTCGCAACGCACCAGTCCTTCAATGTTGTTGCTCTCACTATCGAGGATCGGCCCTGCACCCATCCCCAGTCAGCTCGCATGCCCTCGTTAGCTTGCAGCAGTCGAAACTGGGTAGCGTCTAAAAACGGACCCACGAAGCAAAAAGAATCAAGACGGGCCTCAGACGTGCACGCCGTACTATGTATGTACTGCCCAGACAGGATCCAGACAGGACCTAGACGGGACCCAGAGTCGGCGGGCCACGCACCCTGGCCACACCCCGTCACCCCTTGAACCCTGAACAACAACATCAACAAGAACAAGGGGGCCCGGCGAAGGACCAGCTTCACCTGGTCCCGACCGTCCTTCGACAGCTTATCCACCGCAGCCTTGTCGTTCCAGGGGGCGAAAAAAAGAGAGATTCCCCGCCTACGCTAGACAGGCCAGACAGTCCCCTCTTCCGGCACGTCCTGCCTTGGTGCATTCCGCCTGCGCAGTTACATACATGGGATTATATTACTGGTCTCCTCCGTCCAACCAGCCGGCCTGTACCTACGGTTCCTGCTAGCATGCGTACTTGTAGTACATCGGCGCGAGTGTGTGTGCAGGGACGTACTGTATGTACCGTAGAGCAACCGTCAAGCCACACGCCAGGCCCTCTCGTGTCGTTCGTCTCGCCGGCGGGCGCTTCTGTACAGTACCGCATCTCGCTGTCTACACGTACCAAGCCATTTCTTCCCGCGCTTTGTATTTTTTTTTTTCTCGCAGCAGGCTTCTTGTGCCAGTTGTCTGCGTTTTGCGCTTCGTACCGCCTGGCTTCGCTCGACGCACTGCCTGGGCCCTCTCTTCTCTTCTCGTTCGCTCGCTCCGGCCCTCACCGTCTTCCTCTCTTCACCAGGTTGGCAGAGATCGCCTGCCCCGTTTAGGATCCATCCCAGACCAGACTTGCATGTCTCACGCACTCTTCGCAGCACAGCGCCAGCTCCCCTCGCACACTGCCTTCTTCGCTATAGGCAGTGGACTGATCTGATCTTGCAAGCTGCGCTGCGGCTCTGGTGCCAGCTCGTCCGTCGGCTGCATCGCTTCCAATCAAAGCCTAGCCATTGACGACTCCACATCTCCATTCGAGAACGTTTTTTCCCCTACCTACTTTCCATTTTGGGCATTGCCTAAATCGGCTGCAAGTGAAAGGATCTACATCCAGTAGAGGTCCATTTGCCGTGCCGTTCTCTCCTGCGCGCTACAGGTACTGTATTTCGCTTGCCCTTCCCGAGAAGCAGGACTGCCTGCCTGCCTGCCTGCCTGCTACACCTGTTCACCCCAGCGTCGTCCCCTCTTCCAAGTATCACCCCCCGGCGCCGTTCTCGACCGGTGCCGCGCCAGCGCCCTGCCCAGCTTGGAGCGCCCAGATACCACCTCATCGACACCCGTCACAACTTCGTCCGTCAGCTAATGCTTTCCTGAAATTAGTTAACCTGTGCCCATGCGTGTGGCACCGATCTCCAGATGAGGCTGGTCTTAGTGACCCAACTATATCATAAGCCCCGACTGCTTCCTTCCCACCACTAAGCTGGCCGTCCTCTCCAGCTTTATGCAAAGGTTGTTATTACTGCCAATTCCGCCCGCTTATCTCTTTTCTTTTCCTGTCGCTCTTTCCAAATATCATAATGTCGCCCTATCAAACCTCCTAACTTGCTGTCGCTCCGTCTCTCGAGATGATGCTCACCATGAACCAGCCCATTCCTTACGGCTACCGGCCAGTCCATGACTTACCGACACCGCCTCGATCTTCGCCCCCCGTGACGATCTTGGACACTTCACACAAGGCACTCCAGCAACAGCAGCATCAGCAGCATCAGCAGCATCAGCAGCAAAGCCCGCCCACCAAGCCCATGTCGGCACCTCACCGTGGCCTGCCACTACCGGCAGCCATGACACTAGCTCAACCACCGCCACCGCATGGTCCACCTCACCCGCAAGCCCCGAGCTCAGTAATGCAGACTCAGGCGCCGCCAGCTCCGTCTCCGCATAGCCAAAGTCTTGGCCCGCTTCCTCCGCCGCCTCAATGGCAGGGTTCTGAGGATTCTATGAGGAGCTGGTTATTAGCCAAAGCTGAGGAGGAGAGGAGAAAGGCAGAAGAGGAAAAGACACGGCAGGAATCCCTGCGTTTGGAGCAGAGGCGAATCGAACATGATATTCTTCGTACATCGCTTGAGCGTGGCATTCCACCTCCCATGATACCCGTGGTTTTCGCGGGCATGAGTGGTGGCAGCCTATCCCAGGCGACGCTAGAATGGGTTCAACAGTTTCTACCACTATCACAGCAACCGCATCATGCTCAGATTTTACCCGCCCAAGGGCCGGTGTCGCCCGGGCATAGAAGGGATTCTCAACAGTACGGTTCATACGCGGGTTCAGCCGGTGTTCCACCGACTCCTGGATCTGCGGCGGGAACACAAGCAGGTTTTGTCCCTTATCCAGTTCCGGGCTCGCCTACAAGGGCCAGAGCACACACGATTAGCCTTAGCAGCGCGGCAGGCCGCCCGTTGGGAAGCTTGGGTAGCTCGGCATTACCACGATTAAGCACAGGCGAGGGCATCAGTGGGCCATCCCATCCACCGCACACGGCGGCGCAACAGCAACAAGGAGCTCCTGCGCAGCAAGAAACGCAGTCCCCGGGAATCTACTTCCATTACTGGCAGCCCCCATCGACGAGCACGAGCTCCAGCCAACCACCAGCGTCCTCCGGTTCGTCCAAATCCAAAAACAGCAAATAAGAGGTTGGTGTAGCTAATGCTGCTCTTGGCAAAATTAGTAGACTCGCCCAAGAAACGTAAAGCAACCGGCCCGCAACACGCTGCTCCCCCACCGAGCCAGCGGCGGTCACGATCTCCCACCTTTGGGCACCAACCTACTACATCTGTTTTGTCAAACCCGCCGCCAGGTCGCCGGCGCGGCCATTCGCGCCAGAGAAGTGATATTTCGGCGTACCGGTCAGCAGGTCGTAGTCGTGGCGAGCCATTTGGACCACCTGGGGGCTTTTCTCCGGGCGTCGGAACCCCGGTTGTGGGCACGTCCAGAGAAACTACGTTTGCTGAGCCATACCAGCAAGCACGAGGCAGCCACTCGGTTTCCTCCATGTTATCGGAACAACCGCCCTCTCGATTCGCTCCAGATGTGAGGCCTCCAGGACCGCCGCAAGAGGCCGAGCATCGTTCACGGGCAACTTCTGAAGAAAGAGGACGCGGAGCCCAGCCGCCACCGCCTCCACCTGGCCCTCGTGAGCGTACCATTGATTAGGAGTTCATGGCTCCGGACCCGTCATGGTGTAAAGATCCTTTCTTCAAATAGTGCGATGTTGTGTTGGCCAAGTTGCCGGTGCACAAGCATTTGTCCCGACAGCGATGCAGGACACTCATGATATAGCAGTCTGGGACTGTCTACGACATAGCAGTGCTGAATTTTCTCCTATGGCAGAGGTTTCATTTGACTAACTATTCACTTCTCCGTGGCTATCAGCCCACCTGTATTAAGTTTGTATATCGGGCTGTGTATCCCGTCATCATTAAAAGCATCTTCTTGGGTATTAAAGAGCAACCAGGGGATATGGCGTTTCGGTCAACGGTAGCATGATACTGGCCTAGCATTGCATGTACTCTAGGATAGATAGCTGAAAAGGGGAGTGGTGGATGGCTGTATATAAGAGGCTTCTAGGGCTATCTAACATTCTGCAAACTGCCCTCGTACGGGGCCAACGATTCTATCGGATGATAAAAGCCTACATTCTTCAATACCCTCTCCAGACCACTAAACCTGCGCCGCAGAGCAATTCTACATGCCCGACGGTTGTGAATCGCAGTCTATCGTGGCCTTCTCTCGGCGGGGATCAAACTAGGTCGAAGAGGATCTTATTGGCTGCTGCTATATGGATCATGGCCGTCGGGTATTTTCTCATTTGTCAAAGATCTATCCAAAACGTTTGCGATCGTGGACGGTGGAAGATCTTGGCTTGGCAAACAGAGCACCTCCAATTCAGACCCCGGCAACCAGAACACGCTCCCGCATCATACATAGCAGGGCCGAGGATGACGTGACCAGAGTAGGGCTGCCACCCCGGTGAAGGGTTATGTTATGATTGGTCACCCCGGCCATGCGCAGCGCGCACGAGTGAGACCCCTAGTGTCAGCTCGCTTTCCTGCCCATAGAGCGCGTGTTATAGGCCAAAGCTGCTGCAGCAAAAGACAAGGTCGTTTCAAGTCAGAAGGCGACGGGCGTCTTACTTAGTTGGCCCCAGAGCAGCTCACCCCAGACCGGAGCAAGAAGCGGTACGAGCCGGGGGGGGCTTTCTCGCTCACTTGGCGTCCGTGATGTCTTCAGCGACATCTCGTCCCTTGGCCGGCACGCCCGCGGCTCGCGCTATTCTGCCTAGAGAATAGGCGGGAAACAAGGGGCACTACGTTACCCAGTCGAGGGAGAGGCTCGCGCGCGGACCGGGGGGCCCATCACGAATACCAAAGAACCCAAGCGGATACCCTGCGAATGAGCGAGCGAGCAGGAATTGGGGATGAGAATGCGACGTTGGGCAGGGGGTGGGCTGTACGTCGGAGCATGGGTCTTCTGTCGTCCTTCGACTCAATATCCGCGCGCCAGACGGCTCGCGAGGTCGACTGTGATTCGTCCTCCGCCGCTCGAACCGCTGCTGGTTGCGTCGGCTGGGAGCAATCAATTACTCGCGGGCGTCCGTTCTGGGGACAAGATCGGCAGAGGGCACGGGACAAGCGACCTGGTCCCATCGGTGTTGGGCTGTTACGTACGCGTTTAAGACAAGAAAAGGAGGCGCTCTGGGCGCGCGCGCGGGCGTTGCTCCAGACCAAGACCAGACCAAGACCCTTCGGGATGAGCCGAGCAAGGGGAGTAGCAATTACTACGAACCTTTTGCCCCCCTTTCCTACGCAAACTAGATAGAGAGAGACAGAGAGAGAGTCCTTTCTCTGCATGCAACACTGCGCTCCAACGCTGACCGACCCTCAACGGCTGCCAAAACAGGCCGGAGTACAGAAGCACCGTGCAACGAATGGAACGCCTCTTGCCTAGTGTGACTGTCCGCGATAGGTCAGCGGGCTTGGTCGAGAGAAAGTGCCGCATTGGCCGTCAATAAGGTGTATACACCTCGTGCATCCGTTCCTCATGGATTGTTATTGTTATTGTCGTCGTCGTCTTCGCTGCTGCTGCTGCTGAGAAGTGGCGCAAAAGCAGAGGACCCTGACGACTCACGACAATGAAGGGCGACAAATGTCCGCCCGGCCCATCGAAAATGTAACAAGGCCACCGTGCGACCGCCTCCCCTCCCCCCCGCGGGGGTCTATCTGTTACTCGTTTTGTTTGCTTTTGCAGCGAGCTTGTGTACGGACGGGCGCGCATTCCAGACAGCGGGCGATGATCACCTTCTCATCCCATCCGCGGGCCTTTGGCTCGAACAGCAGAAAAAGATAGGTCAGGTCAACCAACCCCCTTGTCTCCCCGCGATCTGCCTTCTCTCATCCTCTTCGCAACGGGCAGATCAACAGGCCAGAAACACAACATGACACGACATGGGCATTGGCATTGGCATGCTGCGTACACTAGCGCTGCCTCTTTAAGGAAGAAACGCTATCTCTCTCTTTCCCATCCAGGACCGGGGGGGGTAGCGTAGGTCAGTATGTCGCATTTGGATAGGCCCTCCCGGGGAGGAGGTATCTGGTATGGAGACATGGGGGCCGGGGGGCCAGGAGACACCAGCCCAGCTTCGAGAGCCGTCTCGAGCCCCTATTGGAGCAAGGGCCGACATATGCACGATGACCGGCATCTGCTTCACAGTTTTTTTCCTCATTCTGCGCCCTCAGATAAACAAGACACACGGACGCCTACGTACGTACCCCGGAGGGGGGAGGGGTGGGCGAAAACCCCCCCGACCTAGACCCTTCCCTTCCTTTTCCTGCTGCGCGCTGGCCGTTTCTGGAGAGGGGGCTCTTGTGACCCTTTTCCCCGTTCACGCTCTCCCCTCCCTCCCCCAGACAGTGACAGGGCCCGTGGTCACGCTTTCGGCGAATGTTGATCCAGAAGACCGCACTCTACGTGGTATTGGTATCTGAATCGCGGGATCGACGCGTCTCGAGACGCATCCTGCAGGCTCGGCGGGGTAAACCTCTCTATCTTTTTGGTGGTTATTTATAGTATCGCGTCCGTGAGCCACCATTCATTCGCCTTTCCCTATTCTATTATCGGTCTCTTTTGGTGTTGTTTCTTAGGGCCTTCTTTTTTCTCTACCCCCCCCCCTTTTTGGTTTTCTTTCGTCTCGTCCAATTCCAGCCAGACCTTATCATCTACCAAGACGGCCCGGTTCCCGGGTCGAAAAGAGGGGGGCGGGTGAAAGAAACAAGAAGCTCGTGACCAAGTCACTTCTGCTCTACGACGATTAGGCCAGGGCAAGGGCCAAGTCAGTCCCGTCGTCACGACCGACAGGAAAGCAGCCAAGGCCGTTTCCGCACCATACGAGGTAACGGCATTGGCTGGCTAGTTGTCGCGTCTGGGTTTTGCCTGCGCCCAAGCGCATGCAATTACGGCTCACGGCTTCTTTTTTTTTTTTTTTTTTTTTTTTTTTTCTTGCCCGCGGAAGGGTCCTTTCTCTCTTTTCGTTTCGTGGCTCCCCCGCAGGCAGGGCACTTTCGTTGCATCTGGTTTGACTCGTTGCGACTGGCTCATCGACGAAACCACCGGGCTGCTGCCGAGGGGGGGTTGTTTCGTTGATCCGAGCATCAGTCTCGTCCGTTGGCGGAAGCAGGCCTCTCATGCGTTTCTCGTAACAGCGCACTGCATACCATAATGGGATTTCCCGTCTGTTGATGGTATCCCACGGCATGCATGCAAGGGGCGCACCGAAAGCCAGCGAGTTGAGCTTGCATCTGTCTGAGCGTCCTTCGAAATGCTTCATATTCTATGAGCCGAGGCTCAGCAACTTTCTACTTCTACGGAGAGGATTTCCATTATCCCTGGCACGTGGTTCGTCTTAGTCTCCCCGGTCTTGGTCTTCCCCGGAAATCCCCCGCTTGTCTATAGAATGTCCAGGTTGCACATGACTCTCGGATTATAGTCTACCTGCGACTTCTGCTCAACAGCTCGAAAAGCGGCTGAGGTGGGTGACTTGCTGTAAAGTGATAATTCACTGTAGGCGTCTCCCTCCATGCTTTCTCTGGGTAAGATGTCTATGGCGACCGTTCTTCCCCTACGTACTTCTTCAGAGGCGTAGCAATGGCCGCCGCCACAACTGATTACCGGGTTCATTGGTGAAATGACCCTGGGAACCACACTCTCCCGCTGTGGTGTGGTGCATGCGGGCAGTGTTCCCTGTTCATACAACTCTCTATAGTATCTCTCTTCCTGCTTCGGACATGACGATCAAACTTCTGGAATGGATAGACAATACGTTTTCTATAGAGATCTGTTGCACTCAAACATGTCGTTTGGCTTCTCTGCTAGGGATTTATAGCCGCTGGCGGCGCTATCAAAAACAGTGGTCTGTGCTTACGGGGTAACTATAGGGGTTTCGAAACGACTTACCAAGAGCTGGAGAGGGAACTGGGTTGCCTTCAGAGGTTCTCATGCACCTCGGAAGCAACACCGTTTACGTACGCTAGATTCGATCTGTTATGCAGCCTTGGCTGCCGGCCACCTTTTGGAGACTTGTTGTCGAAGATCTGCAGATATGAGAAGCCTTTAAGGCCTACCTCAGCCAAGTCATCTGTCCAGGAACAGTTTGACTAGTTTCGGTTCCGGCTCGGGGGAGGGTAAGGAGGCCATTAGGCTCCAGAGCTATCTCAATATCAATATCGGGACAATCAACATTCTGCTTGCCGGGTTATGCCGTGACCAGCAACGAGATCACAGTTTCACTTAGCTCACTGAAGCAACTGGTCACGAAAACCTGGTATAGAATGTATTTTTCGCTTCAATCCCGTAGCGAAAGGCTCACCATCAAGTAGTGTATCCACACAATAAATCTACGCAGTAGTCATGGACATCCGAGCCTTACTGAATAGTTAGCCAGACGTTCGGTGGTCATTCTCCCAAGGCCCTATTATTTGGGGAGTATGTACTCGGTGGGAATGTTACAGTCCCTCTAGGGTACGACTTTGATCATCTGGACTCAATGACCTAGCATAAATTCCGGTCTGGTCCGGCTCCTCCAGCTTAATATTAGAGATTATAAGATTCTAGACTCTGCACGTTGCTCCCTGGTTGTTGTCATGGGGCCAGGTTTTGCGGCCAGTGAGCTCTGTTGTGACGGCCCTTGTTGTTAGCAAACCCTTAGGGGCTACTGAGAGGCCAGATCTATCCAATGCCGCGATGCCACTAGTCTAGGATAGAAAAGATTCACAGCTCTGGACAACAGGGGTGACGAGATTTCAAAGCTAGGTGCTCCCGGCTGCTTGAAAGCATCACTACTAACTCGTCACAAAGGATGCCGGGCCTCATAAGACTAGATAGCTCCTTGACGAAAGTCTAGGGGGTTGTGTGCCTAACATCAGCACGGATCTGTGGCGCCCCTGTTCTCATAATCAATATCATCAGCGGAAACGACATAAGCCGTTCCCAGACTGCGAGCGCGGAAAGGATAGAGGGACGTAAGACTGCCGATATGAGGTCTATGAGAACATGCGTCTTGCCGAGCGTGTCCTCACGAGCCTCGGAGATCTTACCTGCCCTCACACTCGCGCCAGATCCCACGATCAAGAAGTCCAGAGTACCCAGCCATTCTGGGGGTTATTTGTAGATCATCTCGACATGGTGAGTGGAAGGCGTAAGGACAAACCGGAGCTTTACGGACCATAACCAAATATGATGAAGGGTATTAAGCCCAAACTTAACACCCTAGCGGCGATAGACACGATGGTTGTTGGTATTAGAGCGCGGCGACGAGCTGACAATCGGCTTTTGGTGCCTTTACTGTGTAAACCATCGATTGGCATATTCACATCTAAGCGAGAGAATAACGTGGCTAGCAAGAAGCTGTGAGGGGCTGCCCTTTTCCCGCCGTCACCGGAGGAGGGTCTCAGAGGAGGGCTCTAGGGGAATCCCGAAGGCTCTGATCGGTGATTCCCCAAATAGCACATTGCATGTTTTGACTCATTCAACGCCTGAGCCTTGTGATGGCAGCGGCATACGTGACTGCGCAGAGATGCTGTGATGACAGCAGAAAGCAACAGGTGAAGCTTCGCCCGGAATAGCCCAACAATAGCCTGCGCGGTGTGGTACCCCTGTTCTGTGCCCCGGTCCGGCCCAGCTCGACACATGGTGCTGGCCTGATCCGCAGACTCCTGTTTTTTTTTCTGTAGCCCGGCTTCGGCGACATGGGAAAGGGAGTCGTCGCATCTAGATAGGAAAATGTACGTATATATAGATGTATATTGCTGTGACCGCCGAGTCGAATGCAGATCGTGGACATCTCGTGACGAGTCCGGTGCGCAGTTGCGGGTAACGGCACTCAGGGCTGTAAGCAGCTGATATGCTGCCAAGTATCGTCTGCCGGCTTCAGCGATGGTCTGCTGGGTAACCTCAGGTATGTTTCATGTTTCTCGATCAGACTCGGCATCCTATTCAACTGTCTTGCTGGCGTTTTCGAATCCCGGAGTGCCCCCATTATAACACTTTAACGATTTGCCAACACCCCTAGTGTCTCGAGTCGAGGCATCACGGCATAATGGTTGAGTCGTGGTATAATACAAGTCGTTGGTGGCGAGTAAATATCAATTATGCACGAGTGACATGGCCAAAGTCTATTCGCAGGCGGCCTCGCGAGCCGGCAGTGGGAAATGGTTCGATTCTTTCCCGGCTATAGCCTGGCCGCCGGCCGCGTCTAATTCTCCTTGCATGGAGGCTGTTCTTTTTCTTTCATGGTCAATCATCGGGCAGATCACGAAATCCATCTGCCTGCGCAACGCCACCCAGCAGGAAAAAAACCAACCCAGGCCACCTCTATTATCAAACCCCGGCCTGTTTGGACGCTCGCCCTTCCGCTGCCCGGGCTTTTTGATATACGCTCTCTGCGCTTACGCTTCTCGCCCCTGCCCCGTCGCTTCGCGCTTCCCTTCTCGTCATCCTCGTTCTGCGCTTACACCAACTCCCATCCCCCTCGTCAACCGTCATTCCAGCCGCCAAGACCATCGTCGGGTTCGCTCATCCCCGCGGAACGCGGTGGCTGGGGCCTGGCCTATGACCCCTCTGCTGAAACGGTATGTAGTCACGCTCCTGATGGTTTGTTTATTCCGGGATGCCCATCCTGGGCTCCCAATCGGCACCGTGCGCTCGCAGCAGCATCCATCTGGGACATATCGGTGTGCATTGCAGCAGATCCCAGGCACTTGTGCCCATAGAGATGGTCGCTGTCGGTTGTGCCGGGGTATTCCAGACCCTGCTTCCGGTGCCTCTGTTCCTATGTACACCAAAGACATGTCGAGTTTGCGCAAGGTTGAGTTTCAGATTAGCTACATCGCTTCTAACGTGTGTTAGATATGCAAGAAATCTACCTGAATAGGGCCCTGTGCAGACCGAAAAAATACACTCCAGTTACATGCGATGTCCATGGACCTATGATAGCTTGTCTTGATGTCCCAGAGAGTTCTCGACGAAGGGCGGTAGAACCACTTGCTCCATCGGTTCCATGTTGTCTCGTGATAGCGTGAACTCGCGATACACTACATGTCCTAGTGATGATAGTTTGAGCACCCAGCAACATGTTGTCCCAGTACTCGACTCTTGTATTGGGTATTTCTCGTAGACGTGACATCAATTCCACGTTTCGTGAGACAGCTCGTTGTAGTTCGGCGAAGTTACATACATTAGTAGCTGTGGCACAGTGAACCTGCCATGTATGTATTGGTATGGGCTATGAGTCTCAACCCATAATCTCTGCTATTATTTCCATAATCCCGTCACCGAACTCAGGTGAATTTCACTTCAATGTTTCTTAATTCCTGTAGCCGGCAACGGAGGTAGAAGCAACAACCATGATTCAATCGCTGGAGTTACGTTCATTCAAATCTAGTTGCTCTCATCATTCTAGACGGGTCTGCCCTAAATGTGAACAACGGCATAGTCAAATCATAGGCAGCGGGAATAAAAACATCAAAACAGGAGTCTATTGTAGCGTAGTAGGGCAGTTCTCTTACCAATTGTAACAAGGGCTCCGAATGAGGGCTTTGAGTAAGGCCTTCTTACTCAACTGTAAAAGTCTAGTATGGTGCCAAAGAGTCTCCCGGAGATTTACTCCTTCATTTACATGACTCACTGTAGTTTAACACTCTGAATAGCGTCTATCATATTCTAGGTATTCCCCTTGAAGCTTCTACGTTTAAGACCTGCGCTTAAGCATATTCAACTACCCGTACTAGTGTTGCACTTCAGCTTGTGTACGTGCAACACTAATATTCACCTCACGAGTCATCGGAAAACCATGAAGATAGATAACTGGGCAGAGACTACTGTAGCGAGGGCTCAGATTGAGGGCTTAGAAGGTAGGTCTTCTATTAATACGATAGTCTAATATGGTGTCAAGGTAGTCTCTGTAGATACATTATCTTCGACCTTCACGGGAGGATTTGGCTGAGTTCTAATAGTCTGAATAGCCTCGACTCCTTCACTAGTTATTTCCCCTTTAGGTCAGTGCCTAAGACCTTTGCTTCGGACCTCGGACCTCCTGTTACCTCGCTTGGGACCTAAGATCTCCGGTTACGTACCTAGGTATATTCAACTACGCGCGATATAGAGTATCACAGCCTATCCAGCTTCCACAGCCTGTGTGCGTGTAACATCTCTCATCATTATGACCATTCGCAGCAGTGGGTAAAGCTCTCCGAGCTTACCAGTTCAATACCAAGGCTAGTCGCAACTCAGCTGCGTAAAGAAACCCTTTTATTCTCATTTATACTCATTTTCAGGGTTCATCAAAGTGGCATGAGTCATGATCTTCGGGTGAGATCCTCTGTAGCGGTCCCTCTATCGCTAGAATCCGAGGGCGGCAAGACGTCCTCAACCGAGGAACAAGTCAGCCTCCTCGAGGTCAAAAGGCGCAGTCATTCCTTTTATCTTGACTTCATCAATGTAGCATTCGTCGACGAGGGACTCAAGACAAAGAAAGTAGTTAAACGGAGAAAAAAGAAATAGATAGAGGAAGAATACAAAACGTACAACACCAAGGATTCGCTGGTCGTCACCGACCCAACTACTAATTCGGCGCTCACCTGGCTTATCTATGGGAGAGCGGACGGGATCCCGAGTTCTCCAGAGGCTATGGTCGTACGTGGAAGCTGAATGTTGTACTGTGAATTATATAGGTTAGGTAGTTACTGTATCGATGCGAGAGCAATATCTCATATAAGAAAGATATGCGGGGGGTTTCATTCGCCTTTGTGCAAGCGTCAGTCTTACATTGCCAAAGTACTTAGCGATATTCACACTCGCCAGAAAGTCTTGGGGACATCTTGCATTGAAAATAACAAAAGAAGCAGCTGGCCGTTGTTGACTGTTACGCCCCGGGGGGGGGGGGGGGGGGGGGGGGGCAATAAAACTCAAGTGGGGGGGGATTTCAAATATTTGCCGTTTTTTGACAACAGTCCACACTGCGGTAGGGCCAAAAATGAAAAACAAATTTT
>MU281379.1:71732-182298 GCA_022385595.1 Xylaria palmicola | reverse complement strand
CCTCGCCCCGCCCCCCCCCCCCCCCCCCCCCCCCCCCCCCCCCCCCCCCCCCCCCCCCCCCCCCCCCCCCCCCCCCCCGGCACTTCATCGAAAGAGCTGGGGGATTGCAAGTCTTTGCCGTGTTTGGACAAGAGTCCACTCGTCGGTAGGGCATCCTAGGAATACAGAATTGAATCATGATGTTCCAAACGAGGAAAGAACTCTACGCATCAACAATAGGGAACCGAAAGCGCTGGTGGCTGGGCTCGGCAGGGGGCTAGACGTAATCCCTGGTATGGTCGACGAGTCCGGGTACACGTGAAGAATGAATGGGATGTCGGACAAACACATTACGGAGTGATGAAAGTATCTAATCACCAGGGTCAATCAACCAAGAGCAGAGTTGATTCCCTCTTGTATTATTGCTGTGCTTGTTCCGCGGATGAAGTTGTCCAGGTCTGGCTCCTTTCTTTAGGTAATTCCCGAGTTGGGCACATCATGGGATATCAATGTAAGCAAAGCCCATAGGGTGCATCAGGCCGTGATGTAGGAGTCAGCTCTCCTGGGCAAGCTGAATATTTCAAGCTGGGGAATCCAAAAATAAAAAACCAGCCAATCGGCTTTGGTATCATCATTCACTGTCCGCCGCCGCCGCCATCCTCGCCTTCTCCTGCGTCAGGAAGGCCTCCTGCTCCCTCGCGCTCTTGTCCAGGTCCAGGAAGAGCCAGAGGCCGAGGGCGCTGACGACGGTGAGGGCGAAGAGGAAGTAGAAGGGGGCGCTGTTGTTGGCGCCGCCGGGGGAGGCGTCGATGATGGCGCTGCTGACGAAGGGGCCGATGAAGGAGGACGTCTTGCCGATGATGGTGAAGAGCGAGAAGAAGAGGAACTCGTGGCCACGCGGGGTGACGGAGGAGATGAGGATCTGCGAGTACGAGTACCACTGGCAGACGAAGAGGCCGTAGAAGGTCTGGTAGAGCCAGACCTCCCAGACGTGGTGGAAGCCGAAGCGGTCGGTCCAGTTGCCGATGACGCCCCAGCCGTCGAGCAGGATGATGCCGACCATGACTAGGTTGAACATGGTCTTGGCGCTAAGGCGGTAACGCCTCTGTAGCCACCAGTAGACGGCGATGCCGACGGCCTGGGCCACGATGCCGACGATGAGGAGGTAGGTGAGCGTCAGCGTGTCGTACGCGACCACCTCATTCTGCAGCGTCGCGATGACGGTGACGGTTGTGTTGAGCGAGTCGCCGAGGAGGAAGTAGCCCACGAGGTAGATGAGGCTCTGTTTGAGGTGCCAGATCTTGGTCAGGGCCTCCTTGAGCTGCCAGAGCCCGACGCTAACAATGTTCCTGCCGGGCGGGATCTTGAGCCCCGGGCGGCTCTTCTCGAGCAGGAACCAGGGGATTGATAGGACGAGCCAGACGGCGGTGGCGAAGGCGATGAGCACGCTCAGGCCCCAGTTGTTGGCCTCGGTGCTCGCATTGACGTCGAGGCCGAACAAAATGCCGACGATGACGGCCAGGATGACGACTTCACCAATGCTCTGGATGCAGAAGGCCGTATTGCTGAGCCGGCTGCGCTCCATCTCGTCCTGGCCGTCGTAGTCGGCCTGGCTGATCTCGCCCTGGGCGTACGCCCGCGCGGCCGCCCTCAGGCGCGGCGTGTTCCGCGCTAGCGATGGGAAGGCGGCGGTCCAGTAAGTCAGGGTGAGCTGGTAGCAGATAAGTCCGACGATGTACAGGCCGACGGCGGCCTCCCAACGCGACGGCACGTGTACGCCGAGCCAGGCGAAGCCGATGGCGAAAGACACGACAGACCAGAAGACGAGGATCCAGCGGCGGCCGGAGCCGAAGTCGGCGTACGCGCCAATGATGATGAAGAGCGCGGCCTGGATGGCGAAGCTCACGCCGTTCGTGAGGAGGACGATGCTGTTCACGTTGCGGTCGCGGCCTGCGAAACGGAGGAGGCCCGTGTCTGGGGGCGCGGCCTGTGAGAGGAGGTTCTGGAAGGCCGTGGGGCCGAAGTTGAACAGCGAGAGGCCGTTGGCGCCGATGTAGAAGGCGTACCATGACCGTATCTCCCACCGGGACGTCTGGGGAACGTCGGCAGAGGCCAAGACGGGGGCGACGACGCCGTGCTCTGGGGCCCCGGGGTCGGAGACATCTTGGTTCACCCGGGGGTCCTTGGGGTCTTTAGCCTCAGGTTCCGGGACGACGGGCGGGTCGGGGGCGGAAGACATTTCTCGGCGGAGAAATCGACCCGGTCCAGGGACAAGTCTATCTAGTAGGTATCTATCTGTCTATGCGGACAACACGGATTGTCCCGGTTGGTAGGTACTTGGTACACACCAAGAAAAGCTTGGTGTATGTGGTATTGGGCATTGTCTAGACCAGCATTCTGACGCCCTGGGAAATGAATAAGCGGCACACCATCGTCCTGGTGACGCATTCTCTTCTATGCAGGACATAGATCTAGAGGTAGTACCTACTTGGTACGTAAAAATGCATGAGCGTCCGCATGTAAAAGGCACTGTACCGATTCTACGTACGTATGTACTGCGTATGTAGCGGGCTGGATACTATTCTCCTTTTGTCGTTCTGGGCTAAACCCATTAGGAATCCTCGTACGCTTCCAGAACCTTGCATCTGGGGAGCATCTGGGGTCGAGGCTGACCTAATATTGTGCATGTGCATAGGTACTTGTACGACTTTGACCTGGTTGAAACCGGCGACAACGTTGCGTGGTAAAGTCTCAGTTCTTGTCTTGGATCAAATCTTGAGAGACAAGAGGGTGAGACTAGAAAGGCGGAAGTCATGTGCCACTTTTAAGGAGATTCTTGTGGGATTCGCCGAGCCTCACTAGACGGATACTAGGACAAAAGCACCCGTCGTCAAGCGGTGGGATGGGATGACCTGTCAACAGATCCTATCGCGGCCCTTCCCGCCATAAATAGAGCTAGTAGACGTGCCAGACAACCTAACAGGACCGCTACGCCGACTAAGGACCAGCCCTGTTCTTCCTCCAACCGAGTTGACGAGGTCGGCGGCCGCCCTGACGACAGCGTCGCCAAACCGGCGGGAATCAGCGCAGTGTCATCGTACCATCTCGACGAGATGGATGAGTCGAGAGCCGCCGTGCGCGCGCCAAGTCTCGGTTGACGAGGCGTGGACAGCTCGCGTAGAACTACCCAGGTATTGGGCCCAGGTATTGAGTGTCGCGAGGGTGGAATGACGTGAGAAGCGCGAAGGGACTTGGCGAGGCGCGTGGCGCATCCAGCTATTTGATGCCTCTCGCTTGCAGTATTAGGGAGCGACGACGATGCGCCAAGGAGGAGCGGGCGAGAGAGCCTGAAGCTTACGGGCTCTGCTTCTCATGGCGGCTGCTTTCGTGGCGTGACCATCGCAGAACCCGATGCTTACCTTACCGTTGGCACGCAGACCAGCCCGTGCAGCATGGGCGGTGCCATTCACGGGGAGAGCTGATCTCCCGCGCTGCATTTCTCTGCCATGCTGCCATGCTGCCATCTCACTCGGATCTAGATACACACGTCAGCCAGTGGTCTGGAGTGCCGTACATAGATAGTATTGGTTGGGACGGTTGCAGAGAAAGGTGAGAGAAGACACTGCCCAGCGATCGGAATCGCCCTGTCCCCGCAAATCTGTTGTGTGACGTTCCCAAAATAACCGCCAAACACGGCTAACGCCGTTTTTTATTATTAGCTGGTACCTTATCTAGTGTGTATTTACTGGCTTGGCTTGGGTTAGGTACCTAATATAGCGCCCGTTGACTGGCAGCCCGACTTCTGTCGCAGCTGGAGTGATTGACCAACCCAAGAAAATACCAAGCTTGCCCAGACGCTGGTCTAGATGTCTACCTGCACTAGTAGGTATATACGACGCAGCAAAGTAGGTGAAGAAGTGGAGTGACTAGAATAGCAAATACCTAAACAGTGTGCTAATGTCAGCTATCTAGATAGTGCGTTGTAGTAGACTACCTCCTAAGGTAGCCGCCGCTTGATCGCTACTTAGTATTAGGTACCTAGTTCAGACGGTAGGTTGAACGTCAGCACGACCCGGGGTAAACTTACCCTATCCCACTACTACTAACAACAACAACAAACACCAATAACATGTTCCTGGTCATTCGGCATAATAAACACAGGGCTGATTTGGGGTTCTTAGCATATAGAATCCCTGATATAACTGGTGACAGTAACATTTTTCATGATCTCGTGCAGCCATTGTACCATCATGAGCAGCTAGATGCATGGCCATGACTAGATGCGGTGAGTTCTTCGCCAAGATTGGTCTCAGATTTGGAAGACCTGCCCTAAGACCTCGACTAAGCATCAAGTTAGAGAAATCTTCGTTACTACGAGCTCGTCGGATCGGGCATCCGCTCGCTATTCCAGAAAGATCAGACCATCTAGACTACTACCTAGGGACAGCCCGTATCGCCGGGGAGTCTCATCACCGAGCCGACTTGCTTAATTCGTCTTGAGCTTTTGGTCTGCTATCGAAACCGAGCTAGGTAGCTTATCGACACCTAAACGCCTACTGGACATAGTTGAAGATCCCAAAGATGCACACGTCTATATGCAGGGCTCTTTAGCCTCTCTTACTACGGCCCGTTGCTGGCCTGGTCGCCAGATGCTAACGATGACAAGGGAGCGCCCCGGTCGATAGCAACGTCGCTAAACACGGGACTTGCCATGGAATAGGCATCCGGGCGGCCGCACGTCACAGCGGTTGGGACTCTGCGCGTGCAAGCGACGCACGTGAGAATCGTGGGGGAATTAACTTGAGTACTATTATCAATATTATATGGCACGTATGGCCGTTTCGCTACCGGGGCACCTCAATTACTGTTCTTGTGCGCCCCCAGTGCAAGGGTCTTTGCCGCCCCAGGCCCGCGCTACCGGCATCGCATATGATTTGCAGGAGACAGGGCGGGCTCTATGAGTGGCTGCTCTGGAACCACCTCCTCGGGGCCCCTTCGCTGGCTGGGGTCATTTTTCTACTCGCCCTGCTTTTGTGTCGTATTATAGCATATAGCATATAGTAGAATATGTCGGGGTAACAACATGTGATGACTACTTGTAGTAAGATGCGACGAATGATGTGATTGCTGCTTCGAAGCAACTGCCTCTTTCATCACTGAGTTGCCGAATAGGTCGTGAATCCGCGCTCCCTGCATTTGGGGTACCGTGGAACGT
This sequence comes from Xylaria palmicola, assembly GCA_022385595.1. Classification (NCBI taxonomy): domain Eukaryota; kingdom Fungi; phylum Ascomycota; class Sordariomycetes; order Xylariales; family Xylariaceae; genus Xylaria; species Xylaria palmicola. Next base: position 177,104 of record MU281379.1, on the reverse strand, counting down.
GTTGTTCGCGTGCCTTTGCGTGCTTTGGGTGGCCAAGGAAGAAGGCTCATCTCTCTTCGCCTGCGTCTGTGTGGCGTAACATAGCATGTTGGTGATATCTCACTTCCGTCTTTTACTCCATTTGTTAGTTGACATGGCTATAAACAGGATGAGGAGACGGCATTCCCCGAGAAAGAAGGAAGAAAGAAAAAAAAGATCTAATGAAGGGAAAACCCCTGCTGCAAGGCCCATCATCAACCCGTATAATCCTCCCCCCTGGCAGCGCTCGCTCTGATTGGCCTGGAAAACGGCTGTGCCGCCTCGGCAAGATCTATAATTCTCGAAGCGGACTGTTATTAATAGACTTACTTAAGCTAAAGCGTTCGTGCCAAGGTGAATTTCGAGGCTCATCGTTCTCTCACCGTTCACAAACGCCTGTTGGAGTTTCGACCGGGCACGCACAAACCTCTGGACAGCCAAGGTCTGTGCTCACTAGATCATTTCTCTGTAGGTTGGTTACCCGATTGTATGTTTAGTGTCTCACCCAAGCTGCTATTCTTTTTCAAATCAATGCGCGAGGCCCTGGTTATCCAAGATCGTCATTTTCCAAATACCTATCACTTCTCGGCAACGAGAAATGACAACCATGTAACCCGCTGGCGTAACATCTGGACTCATCTGTTATTTGGCATGCCTGTACGTCCTGCCAAGTTTTGGACGTCCAAGGTTGCCCAGAAACATCTGATAGTCAGCATAGCTGGTAACGAAAGGGTTCTTCCGTATACACAGTAGAGTCAAATGAATATATATACAACAGTTCAATCTCACGATGCCAGCTCTATTCTCATCATCATCACCATCACCATCATCTTCCTGTGCTCGTTCCTTTCTTCTCCAGGCATCTTAGTATTTCTCTCTTCTGTCTGCTTCGTCTGTGCAGTTCTACCGACGTTCAAGATGAAGTTCTTCACCATTGCCGCCTCGCTGGCCCTGGCCATGACCGGCAGCTGCCACCCCAGCCACGGCAAGCTTCCCACCACCACGCTCTACGGCGTCGAGGTCGTCGATACGCAGCTCGTCCGCGATGCCAGGAATGTCATCAAGAACTTCACCCCCTACCTGTACAAGCACTCTATGCGGACCTGGCTCTTCGGCGCCGCCGCCATCAACGCCAACAAGACGCTGAAGGCCTCCGTCGACCTGGAGCTGCACGCCGTTGGCACCATCCTCCACGATCTGGGCTGGGACAGTAAGGCCCCCTTACCCCTCTCACCGGGGCAAGATCGTGTAGAGACTAATCATCAAAAACCATAGTGACCCCCAACTCCCCCTGGATCTCCAAGTAAGTAGCCACCCCCGATAACTGTCCGCCCACTTCGAAGCCCTCCGGTATGCTGACTGTGGCGACTCAACAGGGACAAGCGCTTCGAGGTTGATGGCGCCCTGGGCGCCGTGAAGTTCATCAAGGGCCACCGCGACCTCCGCAACTGGGACGAGTACCGCCTTGACAAGCTGTACGACGGCATCGCCATGCACGGCTCGCCCGGCCTGCAGGCCGGCAAGAACGTCGACGTTCTGTGGATCCTCAACAGCATCTCCTTCGACAACCCCGGCAACCCCAACCCCCTGATCCCCACGGCCCAGTTCCAGAGCGTCCTCAAGGGCCTGCCCGGCGACGACATCGCCTTCGGCACCAACGAGACCTGGGTCTGGCTCGCCGCCACCAAGCCTATTGCCACCTACAACACCATTGTTGAGCCCTTTGGAGCTGCTGTGAGTTTCAGAAGCCCCCTCCCCCTCATCTTGTGTCGTCGAAAACGAGACAACTCATGCTGACTCTGGATGATACAGTTCGTGCCCGGCTACAACCCCGTCGGCCACCGTGTCTTCGACTTCATCAACCCTCCCAAGTAAGGGACACGAGGTCAGAAGGATGATTTGTGACTGCGTCGGATGTCATACGCTTTTGCTTCACGAATTGTGGTATAAAAGGGTGGAAATACCCCCGGTTTCTTTTCACGTATCATAGTTCATAGTTTTTTAATGTTCAAAATGCAAATACATCTTTAAATCTCGCCTAACCCTCTTTATGACATGTAATGTGAACTAGCTCTTCGAACACTGTTACAAAAAAATACCTACCACCCATGCCTCGTTCTAAGCCCCTGTCACAGACACGAATCTTTGGCACGCACCAGTAATAGTCTTTCTCATAGCCCATTTAATTACGTAGATAATGGCGGGCACTACATATGGAGAAAGAAATGACATTTTCAATTCCTACCATCTTGATATACTGGCTCGATTAGGATGGAGAAAATCTGGCCAAAAAGCTAACGCACACGCTAATAACTAATAGTCGTTAACTTAATGCTACTCTATCTCACTACCAATTCCCGAAATCTCTGCGCTGTACTAATATTGGGCGACCGCCGTCATCTGATAGGATATATCCCTTTCGTCAAAATATTCGGTTAAAGTGTGTTTGCTTGGTGGGTGTGCAACGTCTAATTCAGCTGACACAAGGCTCAGTAGCCGTCTCGAGTTCCGAGCCACGGTTTGTTGTTCGCGTAGAGTCGGCATAATTCATTATTCCCAGGACAGCGGACCCCGGCAAGAAACATACTTCATCTCTACAAATACTACAGTATTGAGCAAACGGACACATGACCTTACAATCAGGTGATTTGGATGTCCCACTTCAGTTTGGTGTATTTGTCCTGTAACTGCCCCTCCAACTCGCCGCCGTCTTGAAGATAGTGGGCCATGGTCAGGGCGTGCGAGAACCAAGTCCTGCTTAGCTCGTCTTCGTGGGTGCCGTACAGATCGACACCATGGTTGAAGGCTGTGATAGTGATCCATTCCAATTCCATGGGTGGAAAGGACTTCTGGCTCTATGCGTAAGTGTCAGCACCCAGTGCAAGTATTTTGTCTCCTTTTCTTACGATCAACATACGGTTGCTAATTCTTTGACTATAGAGGAAATCTCCCCTGTCAAATTCAAGGAGATTTTATGTTCCATCGGCAAGGTGACTTTAAGTAGACACCGCATATACTTGGCTAGCTTTTCAACACCAAAGTTCTCAAGGGTCCAGATTTGGTTGATGAGTTCACGCATTGTTTGGTACAAGACTGGGTACAGCTTAGGATCAGCAGACACGCTTAATAATTGTGAGTGTTCTTTACCTTGAACCGGCATGTGTTGACATCTCAGGACACAATCTGCCATTGCCTGGTATGTTGAGAGGCTCTGGCCTGGCTGGGCCCTGAGGATAATGCCTTTCAAGTCATCCTATGACTTCAGACAAGTAGCCCCTTCAAACTCAAATACCAAGAGCGTTGAAAGCTTTCTTAAGAGATCTTCACGTGAAGTTTCATCAAGATCACCTAATCTGGATTCTAACGTGTGGTGAAATTGTTGCACATGGCGACGCATGTCAAGGTAGTCTTGTAGCCGCGATTCAGTGTTGTCTTCCGAGCGCGCTAGAGCGAGAAGCACTGTAGCTACCATGAAATTGCAGAACATGCCACGTAGGGAAGTATCGGCGACCGTTTGGGCTGAGATATCTCGCGGATAGCTTGATGTAATCGAGAGGCAGCATCCTAGGATAGAAATAACATCGCGGGCTTCCCAAACCATGGCATTTTCCAGGCCAAGATTGTAGGCATTCTTGCAAAACCAGTCAAATTCATCGATGGTGAATAGCTTGTTGCTTTTACTGTCTCGGCGTTCTTTTTGTATTTCCTCCGCAGCTGTATGAAGGGAGGAAATGATTAGACCCGTCTCGCTAGTTACAGATGCATGGCTTACCAGATTTGAAAATATTGCAAATATCCTTAACTAGCGATCTCCTATCAATGTCACTATCTTGCCCATCATTGAGTACAGATACCTGAAGACGTATCAGGACTCGTAGTAATGCTGGGAGGTGAACGGTATCCGAACAATGGAACTGGTGCTTGAGAACTATATATTGCAATGCCTTGATCGTAATGATTTTATCTTGTGCCTTCTGCGCTTCGAGGCAACACGCATACAAATATTGAGGGTCAGAGGGCGAGGCTTGACTAAGTTGTTCTAAGCATCCTAGCGCAGTGTCTACATCTTGTTGTTTCAGGGCAACCTTAAATGCTAAGTAGGCTGTCATAGGTTCTTTCAGAATAATTTCGTTCATCGTTTGCAGAATGGCACTTGCAGCGGATAAGTCGTTTAACTGGATGGCACAGAGTAACAACTTCCTAGGCCCTTGTTGGCATCAAGTTGCAGTCGTAACGAAGCGATTTGAAAGTAATTTACCTGGAAAATTTGCCTTGATTCGACGGACCAGATTGCTCAAGAGCTGGGTGCAAAGCTAATTGACACCAATTCGCGGCCTGGTTGAATCCCTCTTGGCTAAACTCGGCGTCGGCCTTTTTCCAAATTAACTACTTGGAGAATCAGCTACGGATATCACCCCCAACTCAGGTTTGACGAACTGTTTGGATACCGGCGGCAGTGGTGACTGACAATGGTTTCCCCATGCTAGGTAAAACTTGATCAAATGCCTTTTTAAGAGCGTGGATGGATTCAAGTAAGCCATCGGCAATTGCCATATGAGTGCGCAGAATTATTGCTCTGTCTACCCATTGCTCTCGCTGAGTTTTAACTACACAAGTGGCGAAAAAATCGTCCAGGGTCGAGCTGGCGACTGAATGGTCCCTCTCGTCGAGTTTTCGTATATGGTGGATTAGTAGCCTGAAAGATGATTCTGACATGTCTACAGATCTCATCATGCGTCGTAGAAGATCAGCATATGCTGTGCTATCAAATACCTCGGCTGGAGAGCGGAGCAGAACCTCGGTCCGAAAGAGGAGGACAACGAGCTTGTCGCCCAATTCGCTTTCAATGTAGGCAATATGGTTCTCCGCACGATCTATGTAGTCGGGGCTCCCTATATCTAGATAGACCTGGATTAGCGCTTGCGAGATTGCGAGTCTCAACTCAATGGCATCTCTGGATAACTGGCTAATGTCTTGGGCATTGATTAGTTCATAGGACCTCTCTAACCACTTGGCGGCCAGAGTAGAGTTTTTCTTGAATGCCATGTCCCTTCCAATCTCGAATAAAGAATCGGCAAGTTTCTCAATTGACGTGATTTCGACGTGTGGTGTCAGTTTCTCGAGTCCAGCGTACAGATGCTCGGCAACGTCCATACGGTCTTCTTTCCAAGCCTAGATTGGGGTTAGTCATGACGTGGGACCTCGTATTGAAGCGGCACTTGCCAACACAATACGAAGCGTAGTGTACTCTGCCTCAAACTGGCTGCAGGTATGCGTCTCTTTCTCCGGCGTCGAGCCCTGCGGATGCTGCAACAGTCCGTTGTATTCGACGGCTTTCTGCAGGGCCCAAAGGCCGAGGTCAAACTCATTGTTGGCTATGTAAAGTGAGCGAGGAGCCCAACCCTTGTTCCATAGTTGGCCAATATGTCACATACCGATGCAGGATCGAGCCGTCTTTATTGCGAGCCGTTCTATATTGATAATTGTCGGGGAACCATCGTCACCCCGTTGTGCCAGAGCTAGCATAGAGAAGGCGAGTGATCGAGACAGACAGAGAAGCCTGTTTCTCGCGGGGGGTGCATCGTCGCCTTCGCGCCGCATGGCTTGCGTACACCAGTTCCAGAGGGCGAGGCCGGATGAGTTCAACTGCGCACGATGCTCCACGCTTAGGGATTGAGAGCTACCCGCCTTGAGGGCCCGTATCGTGTCTTCTATCTCGTTGTTTAAATCGTCAAGGTCCGCATCTGTGGTTTGGCCAAAAGACCGGGAGCGGAGACCGCTAGACAATTCTGAAGAGGGTCAGCGCGCGAGTTGAATCAAAGCGAGGCTGACACTCTCTACGTACGGACGACGGCATCAACGAGCTGGCCCCTTTTGGCGGTTGATGGCGTATTGGGGTGTTCCATTATGGCGGACTATCGTCTTCCACGAGCCGGTTATGCAGGTGCCTTGGTTCTGTCGACAGTATAGGTAGCATCAGCCACGTCGACAGAGCGTGGCAGTGGAAGCGGATGCACTGCTTCAATAGCCACCAACTGATACTGCCGTGCCCTTGATCATGTTCTGATTGTGGAGTATCGGTAGTTCTAATCGTGGTTGATACCCGTCTATCGAGACCGGGTGCCGGTAGGTTAGGTAGGTAGGTCTGGTATAGCACGGGTGTCGTGGGGGCGTCGATAGGCAGAGGTACCTAAGGTGCCATTTCATACCTTATTATGGACACTCGAGGTGCCTTAGACTCCTCTATTAGGGCAGGTATGCTCGACGCTCGACGCTCGACGCTCCTCCCGCCTATGATGCTACCCGATACGCCTGCCTTGGGTTTCCAGCTGGTACCTCTACCTGCCAGTTCTGGCGACGACGTAGATGGGTACTAGGTACTTACCTACGGTCAGACCTAGATACGGCGTACATGGCCCGTCTAGAGGTTTAAGGAAGGTGCCTTGACACAATTTAGACTACGTCATCTCATAAGTCCGAGTCCTACCTCAGGGTCTTGTGCTATTTCTTCCTGTCCCGAGCATTCTGCCCCGGGACACGTGCATCCGGTTCGGGGACACCTACTTCGGCCATCATTTTGCTTCTAAGTAAATCTGTAACCACTAATTTGGGCCAGATTCGCAGATACTCCTCGCTTGTTGGCCTATCTAAGTACCTAGTCAGGAGTTAGGTTGTAGGGGCCGGACTTCCGCTTTAAGCATATCATCCGCTACCTCACTTTCATACCAGGTAAGGAGAGAAAGCTACAGTAGGCATAGATAAGCCAGCACAGAAGCCACCGCTCTCGTATGCATAGAACTTCAGTATCGCAGCAATATGAGTGCCCGGGTACCTACTGTGAGGATAAGTCGGGAATGTCGGTAGGTGACATTGGTGGAGCGAGCTCATGGCATTGGTAAGACTAGCAAACACGACAATCGATTGTTCAGAGATCTATGGAACGAAATATCCACCCCATCACGAAGATAGGACTGAACTTCGCTGTTGTGCGCACCCGATAGCTCCCGTATTCGTCGTCATCGGGCGCTGTGGGGCCATGTCCTCGTCTAACAAGAACCGGGCATCCTCACACGTTGGAAGGATCGTGTGGGAGAAAGTTGCCTACAATGAGGCTGGGTCTGTCCGGTCGCCCCTAGATTAGCAGTCGTCGCATTCGACGGCCCACATTTCTGCACTCACATCTTATGTTCATCTCTGCGTATCATGAATGAGAAACAGCAATTGACAGTGGGATCGTTGGAGCGGTCGTCGGGGTTCTTCAACGCGCAGGCGGTCAAGAGCGTATCGTGTGCCGGATCGAAGGCAATCGTGCCAAACTCTTCCCAATACCGCACGAGCGATTCTTCCGTCATGACTTCGTGAAGCGATATTTTGCCCTGCCCAGTGTCTCGTTAGCATCATCAGGCACGACGAATGTATGCCTGTCTTACGTCTCGTAATCTCTCTACGGGCACGTGGATGAGCTCCGCCATCTCCTTGTTGCCCCTGAATATCTCCCCCGATCTCCGCCAGCAGCAAGCGGGAACAGCCATTGACGCGAACACACGGTCGTATTCCATGAGTGATTTTTCAAACCACATCTCGACGTAGACGAGTTCCATATCGGTAAGGCCTTGCACCTTCTCGCGGAATTTGGGCCGGAAACGATCTAGCTGCCGCAGAATCTTCTGCTTCGATGCCGGCGCAATGTGCCCGTCCATATAGTTGGAAAGACGGGCATATCCTTTGACATAGTTGAAAGGTTTGAGCAGCCCCGCATCGTATTTGGCTTTCAAAACTCGCTGCATCCGTGCCTCGGGTGTGTCGTTACCTGAGGGGTCTGCAGCTTGAAGGTAGAACTCCCTCGTCTTGTCTGCTGGGGCCGTGCTTTTTGGTCGGGGAATCGCATTCCGCTCGGCGCTGGGCGGGAGCATAGAGCCTATTTCCATCGCACTTGGTGGTAAGGGGTTGCCCAAGAAACCGGCCATGTCCGGCTGGCCGGGCTGGGACTGCGACTGGGCTCTATATATTAAACCCTGCTCATCCGTCAAGGCTCCATTCTCGTCCAGTAGGCTCGTGTTAAGAAAGTCATTGAGCAAGTTGAATTCGTGGGTGACTTCCTGGGGAAGCATATATTGGGGGTTATAGTGGTGCATGTCGTGGAATTGGTTTTGCGCGGTCAGCCATGCATCAGAGAAACCGGTCACTGCGAGGTCAGCCTACACGATATAGACTCTCGTAATGGGGCTTCATGGGACTGACATTGGTTCATATTGGTACCAGACGTACCAGCTTGCAGGCCAGAGACCGGGCTCGGTGACACAAGTTGCAGGTGGTTGCCTTGGCCAAGTGGGCCGAATCCTGGCTTCGTCCCCTGAGCGCTGTTGGAATCGAACGGAGGCGGTACCATCGCATTGGTACCTCGATCTATCGAGTTCCGCGACAATTCGGTCTGGCTGTCTGATTCGTCACGTGCAGGTGCATGATTAGAGGTCTTGGGCTTCTTTGCATCCGGATCCCTGGGTTCGTCATGGCAGAGGTGGCCAATGTTGCGCTTGATGCATCTCGTACATGGTCTCTCCTATTCGCTCCCTGGTCAATCTCGGTACATGCACCTATCTGGGAGCTGTTGCTCCCAGCCACTGATGTAACGCAGCGAGGAACCGATCTTACATACGAGATCACATGTCATATGCTAGAAGCATCGAGTTAGCGGGTGGCTCGATATCGGCCTGGACAGCGAGCGAAGAAAAAAGAAAGCGGGAGGGCGCGAAATTTGAGAAGACGAGGGCCAAATCCGGCGCATAGCGCGCAGCGCGCGATGCCGGCAGAGACCCCAGCAGGCCAGCCAGCAGCGTAGGACATGAGATACATGAGATCACGAGGCGAGCGAGTGACAGCGTGCGCTCGCGCGCGAAGGCGCAGACACGCGTAGACGTGGAACCAATGGACGGGGCGGTGACGGTGGTGAACAAGGTTTGCTGGACGAGAACTTACAGATCGGCGGCAGTATACACAGGCTGTAGGAACGCGCGACCAAAATTAGCCCTAGTCAGTGCCATGCGGCGGAGGGAACAGGACGGACGGATACGATGGCGGCGGCGGCGGCGACCGGGGGGAGGAGACGTCAGGGGAATGAATGGGAGAATTTGGCAGTATTGCACAGCAGCAGCGTACCATGATTCACCTTGCGCCTCTTTCGCGGGCTCTTATTGGCATCGGGCGTGTTGGCGGCACTGGGAGTGTTGTCTTTGGACTTGGCGTCGCCGTCGGGCCTCTTGTCCTTGGCATGCGTGCCATTGCCATTGCCGTCCATGGCGACTGGCGGCGTGCGACTCCAGGACGACTCGGATTTCGGGTTTGCACTGGGCTGTCAGGCGCTCATTGGATGGCTACGTGGTGCAAGAGGGCGTGCGGTTGGTGGGCGTTTGCGCGTGGCAGGTGGCGTTGGACGGCTGTGTGCAGGGCCAAGCAGCACGTCTGATCAACTGTATTCCGAGAGATGGTGGTCGCCGAGACTGGAGACTGGAGACTGGGACTGGGACTGGGACTGGGGGAGCGGCGAGAGAAAAAGAAAGCCTGGAGCGTCGAACCGCCGGGCCTGGGGGGGGCGTGTGGACGGTGCGCGCGGGCGCTCGTGATCGGCCCAGGCCTTTGCCGGCAGAGAGCGCGAGAGAGCGGGAGGCGAGGGTGACAATGTCGGCGATGGTACACCATGCACGTGTTATGGAGGTACAGGAACCGCAAATTAATTAATTGATGGGCACCTTACCGTGGTAGCAGGTAGGTGAAGTAAGATAGGTGCCTAAGTGAACAGATAATAGATAGGTAATTCCCAACTATACAGAGCCCCCGGGACGCCGTACCAAGTACCGGATAGTCCCCCCTCTCATCAGCAGCCAGGGAGCGGACCAAGGCACGATACGCGGTGACGCGCAGAAGCGGACCGCAGCGCAGGGCGGGAGCGGCAGTGATGGGAGGTAGGCTGTAGATGAATAAATAAATAACCAGCAGACGACGGCGACGAGGTGCGGACCTGGACGGAATTGGGAATTGGGAACTGGGAACTGGGAACTGGGAACTGGGAACTGGGAACTGGGAATTAAGAATTGGAGAAGGGAGTGGGTTAAAAAAAATGGACAATGGCCTGTGAAAGAATCCTGATGAAGGGCTGCCGTCTTGTACATAATGATAAGTAATTATTCCCACTAGTTGCTAGGTTGGGACGTGGGTTGGACTAATGGAATGGGGGGGGACACATACAGACCGCTATAGTCACCGGTAGTAAGTAAGTATCTTACCTAAAGGTTACTTACTGGTAGGTAGTAGAGGTCTGTCTTGTGTCTTGGACTCTCGTGTGCCTCCCGTCACTAAGGTTGTCCTTGCGCAGCGTCAGCATGCCTACACGCTACCTGGTATTGGTATAGTAGGGCAGAGCCGGGCTATCGGAAGGTCATGGCGCACTGGCAAACGCTCTGATCCTCGCTTGAGCCGGCCACTTACACACGAGCTTAGCTACCCTGGTTCTCCTGCGCATCTACCAGGTATCCTGGCATATACATAGGCTGGCTAGGTACGTACCTCGAAGCAAGTACCTTACCTAGGCAATTACCGGCAATGCCTGAACAACGGCCTAACCCGGGTGCGCTGGATTGCGGTACAGCTGGGCCGAGGGGCAAAGTTTGGGCGGGCGGCCTTGGGATCCAACGGCCTGCAAACGGTGGGGGGGTTGCTCTGGGCACGCCCGGGGCTCGCCAGCTGGGCACCTGGGCATTGCAATCAGTGCATTATCGTTGGAGGCAGCCTGCTTTGCCTGTACGTAAACGTGGCTGCGCGCCCCACGACGTCCATTCGTCAAGCCCTCAGCTCCCTAACCACATCAGGCCTCCCCGATGGTCAGGAGCCCTCCCCTCCCTGGACCTGTTCACGGCTAACCACACCCCAAAAAGCAAGCTTCAACCTCCAAGCGCCGTGCCCGCCTACGGCGCAGTTGTCTGCCTCGAATTCCTACTTGGGTAGGCCGGCCGGTGGCACTGGCGATGTGCGCATCTGCCCCTCGACGCGCGATGCCAAGACGACGTGCCCTCTTCTCGAGGAAGCCAAGGCCATTGGCATTGCGGCTCCGTCGTATAAAAACCGCTTGGCTCACATCCAGCTGCAGGTCCGTTGCACTGACCTCCTCTTTCCAGACGATCTGATATATGTCCCGTGTGTACGATCGGCCTGGCCTATATGTGTATATATGAAGAATCGACGAGCCAAGCTTCGTTGCCAAGTCCGATCCTCATTGTCGGGTCCAGTCATGTGCAATTGCAACGACAGCGTTACAATATCGACGTCCCGTACGAATTGGGTCCGAGGATATGGATCGAGGTTAGGTATGCATCGCCTCAACCGGCTCTGTTGAGACAGCAACCCCCGTGACTCGTAGTAGTAGCCATTGCCGTCCCTTTATCGTCAATACAACTTTATAAACCTCGTTTACAACGTGCGAATAGTAGTTTGTCAAGATGACATCCTAAAAAAATAGCCGACTAACAAGTAAGCCGGGCTATTTCTCTTTCAGTTCGGTATGTATAACTATAGTACCTATACAATGGTTTCTCTATGGTAACCTCGGCAATATTCGAAGGCATGTGTATGCTTGGTTACGGCGTTGCTGTGCACTTATGCTGCAATTGTGCTCTCAAGCTAGCTATATTCGGGACCCGAACCATTCTATTTCGCAACTATTACGGCAAGCAGCTTCTTAGTTTTACCAGTGTTGTCAACAAAGATAAGTAATTATTCGATAGTACCAGCCAATTAAGTACGTCAGCTCGACCTGCCACAAGGCCAGTTAGTCGTTTTCCCTGCGGTCCAATGAACGGTTCGGTCACTCCCTCTGAAACGACGAAACGGGTATTTCTATCTACATCTGCCTCGCTTAAGGCGGAAGTGCATGGATCACAGATCTATCCTGCAAGGATGTGGACTACGGGGTATCTTCGCTCCGCGAGCCAATGCTCTTGACCAATTCGTCGAGCTACTACGTATTAGCGCCATGAAACGGCATCGGTACGGTACGACGTCTGGGAGGCAGCTTGGTCGGGTCGGGCCTTAGGTGTGCCCTCGCACGACAGTTAGGGCGGGCCGATTTTTCTCTAAACAGTAAGATCAGACGCCCTACCAGGCGAACCGTTGGATAGGTGCTTGTATGATTCTAAGGGGCGGGGGATTGCATGTTGTCCCTGGTACACGACATGAGCGTCAGCTCTCTACCTCGTCATCATCATTCATTTTGGTGCTCTGGGGAAACACCAGAGGCCAACGAAACGTCATTGAGTAGCAAGAAAACCCGTACATCAGACGAGGTAGCCGCTACCTTAGTCTTCCAATGCTCTAGTTCACGTTAGCATGGAATAAGAATCGGGTCTTTATACTGGTGCAGAGTTGATGACTCAGTATCATGTCATTCTTTTAATGTGACTATACTAAATACACCCCCAGCGCAGCAGGGCTATTGGGATGCGGTCTATTCTCATACTATGTAATTGGTGGGATTCTGTAACTACCGTTTCCCCAAAGTTGGGGACGGAGACATCCTCGTGCATTCAATAGAGAAGAGCCGATCGGACCGACTTGACCAGCCGGCAATACAACATACACAGCTGCCTACTCCTCAACCTATTATACGTAGGATAAATTACAACCAGGTCAGATTACAAGCACCTATAACAAATGTCCCATGTTTCTCTTATCTGATTGGGAATCGGGCTTCCAGGACCATGCGCTCTGCGCTACAAGATGTTTCCGGGGACACAAGCGCCTTGACACCAATAGTCATGATGTATGTAGAATGTTTAGACTAGTGAACCAGGACTCTGACGGGCACTTTTCATAGAAGGAATGAATATCCAAGGTATCATTAACGAGCCACAACCTGCTAGGCAGCTCAACAATATACATACAAGCACGTAAAGACCTCATTTAACCTTGCCCATGATCGTCTCGGGCCCTCTGACAACATCCATCTGTGCTGCCCGAGCCTTGACTGCGTTCAACATACTGCGTTCGAAATCATCCCGCGCCCTGAGCACAGCCTCGACCCATGTGATCTGCAAATCCCAGTACCGTGACTTGAAGTCCTGGAATACGTCCGGGAGCGCCTCCTTCTCCGCCGTGAGTAGTTGCAAGAAATTCTCGGTGACGCGCCACGTCTGTGTGATGGTGCTGCTGACTTCCTGGTTGGGGAGTGCGCGGAAGAACTCGAACGCTGTCGATATGTCGTTGAAGATCTTATCCTGGAAGGGGTCGGTACGCTTGAACTTGGCGCCCTTGTTGCGCACGCACATCAGGTATTGGACCAGCAGCTCGTCGGCGAGGATCTCAACAAAGATGTCCACGAGCGAATGGTGGAGCACTTGTTGGTAGTCGCCAACATATTCCTCGAACGTGACGATCATCTGTTTCATGGCCATCGTCTCGTACCACCGGGGCGTGAAGACGGTGTTGATGACCGTCCTGAAATCCACCGATATAACCAGCTTAGCAAATTTATTAAGACACCATGTGCTAAAATCCACGTAGCCATCTCGTAACAAGTTCATCTCGGATTCTGCATGCTCCATATACTGAGGCGTGACGAAAGGTTCGAATTTCTGCTTGAAGCCAGAAAGATAGGCGAACCGGCCATCTTCCTCGTTATCGTCTATGCAGGCCATTTGATCGTTGGCAGTAGCAACAAGCCAATCTTGTAAGGCTTGGAAGCCGTCTAGTTCGACTTCCCTCTCCACTTCGTATTTGGCCCCTTCCTCTTCGAGCATCTTTTGGAAGGTCTGCTGTCTGCCGCGAAGTCGGAGGAACATAGCATCAACGACGCCCTCTGCAACATCTGTCCTTTGCGAGTTTCCCGCAACATCAATCTGCTCCCTAAGCATGCGCCACATATCAACTAGGTTCCTAGTGCGAAAGTACCCATACTCATCGGTATCCAGATTCGAGCCTTCGGTGTTCCGGTCCGCAAAATCGCGCTTTTCCTGGGCAAAAATGCGGTCGATCCATTCGTCAAGGAATTTGATGATGAGCTGTCGGAAGTCCTTGACCAGCTCCTGTTCCCGATTATCGATCACATGTGGTCTCAGGTCGCTCTCTGAAAAGCCAAGTTTCCTCATCTTTTTATAGTATTTTTCGGGCCAATTGATGATCTCTAGAGTATGTGCCGAGCTCGCCTCCGGATCGTCTATCAAGCCGATCAGGAGATCGTGCATGAGTTGATGGTAAATATCGCCAAACGTCTTGAGTATCTTCCATTTCTTAGGCATCAAATGCACCATTCCTTGCCTCACCGCATTTAGGTAGTTAAAGTACCATTTCATCGAATCGGCCAGCTTCGTCGGATCGTCTAGGAACTTTTCCCTGGCGTCGGCCAGTCTTTCCTCGCACGTTATGCTTATAGCTTTCAAAAACCTGTCCTTATAACCCCGCACTTTTTTGGCACCGTCAGTTATGCTCTGAAACCGTGTCGCCATCTCTTTATGGTCCTTTAGCGCATCCTGAAGCGCCTCTACTCTTTGGTCACTCTTTTCCTCGGCCTCCACAATAATGGCAAGGCGCACGACTATGCCATCATCGCCCTCGCAGACTAGATTGATCATCTCCAGTGCAATCATATCGAAGTGATGGTCAAACCAATCAATCGCATCGTCCAATCTCGAGAAGTAGTCTTCTAATGTAGATTGCAGACTCGGGTCTTCGGCTCGTTGTATCTGTTCCATCGCATCGTCTCGGATATTTCGCAGCTGGGTGAGCTCGTAATGTATTCGTAGTAAGTTGGGCATGTTCTTAGTGTCCTGCGCATCCTCCCTCAACATGAGCTCGATCCTACTCAGACGGTCGTTGAAGGTCTGGAGGTTGTCGACCATGGTCTCGACGGCGCCGAAGTTCCGATGGGCCTGCGAGACGATGTTTATACTGGCAAAGTCCTTGATCATGTTCTGGGACTCGGAGCACAGGGTGTCGATCTTCATCATCTCGTCGCGGATGGCCAGCACCGTCTTCTGGCCATCGGTGAGGCCATTCATGCCGGCCTGGGTCGTCTCCAGTTGGTCGCGCAGCCCGCCCCGGAGCTGTGAGTCTACGGCGGCCTTCTTGCGCGTGAATTCCAGCTTCAGCGCGCCGATCTTGTCGAGGTCGTCGGGGTGTCGGAGAAGTTCCGACAGCTTGACCGGCGGGGCGTCCATGGTTGATGAGGTCCGGGGGGCGCCAGTGCAGCCGTTGTAGTCTAGGGACTTATACCATCACGCGGCGTGTGTTGGATCCGCACTGCCCGGTTGCGTTACTCGATGGTGGTTTCTGCCTGTAGTGGGATGAAGGAGTTTGTGACGAGAGTGCTGTGCTGGTACACGTAATTGTCGGGGATCAGACGAAAGCACCAAGGTACCCGTCTCATCGTATAGTTGGGTGGGGCAGATCCCCCAGCGATGGTGGACCCCTGGGTACGTAGGTACCTAATTCAGGTCCCGATACACCATTGCTAAGACATATCAGGAACCATACCTCTAGGTACTGCCCGTAGGTACCTGTAGGCATAAAATAAACAATGACTGCCATACGCCCTTTGGTCTGCTTGATTGAGCACCGCAATGGCATCCTCCAGCGTCATCGCGAAGACTGCAAACTGAGCGTCTCGAGAGCCTGTTCTCATCATTTAGTTAGTATATTTTGCAAATCCTCCTTACAAGAAAGGGTATCATACGTGTACTCCGGAACTGTTTCACAATCTTTTACCAACGCCGCAGCCGAGGTTACAGGCTCCGGGCGGCTGCGAACGTGCATTGATTCGAACCAAGAGTACAGTACCTAGGTAATCAAGCATAACTTATCACTGGTCGAGTATAGTACATGATATCCAGAATGGTGACTTAACCTCATTCTAACGGCGAGAACGTCTATATACTAAAGGCTCTAATTCCCCAGTCCTGGTTTGAGAATACCTAGTATGTTATTGGACATGGACGATGGCAATGAGATATTAAGGATTTGACTGCAGGGTCAATGAAAAAGACGGGCCAGTACGTTAGACCTATCAGCTCTAGTAGTACATGAAGCGTGTATTAACCTTTATATGTTATTAAGTGCGCCCTTCTAAGCAGTCATTATACCGCCTCAAACGCTCCAATGAGTCCTCACGAAACCCTCTTTATGTGATATGGTTGCCCTCGGACTATGCTCATCATCAAGCGGCTTCATACTATATATGTGAATATGGCTTCTCTATTCACTAGCACTGCATGGGCTTGCTATTCGAAGGAAGATGTTTCCTGGTTACCGCTATCTATGCTCTCCAGCACTGCTATGGTAGTGCGAGTCGTCGGTATGAAACTGTTCGTTCGGTTGGGGGTCTTTTCGATTCCAACGCCGAGATTACAGCTGGATAGGACCGTCTTTCTGGGTGGCGTATATCTTTGAGCCGCGCCCTGTTGATACACTATCTAAGTGCTGTGCTAAGGTACGAGATTTTCAATGCACCACGTCAGGCTGGCGGGACGTAGGAGCAGATGGGTAAAAGTGTACTGCTACTCAAATCAGAGATCCGAGTGTATCATGGTCTTCAAGAACGTCATGTAGTCTTGTCGGAGACAACAATGCACAAGAGGTGGGCCAGCATGATGACTAGACACAGCACCAAGAATAAGAGCAGAATAACCGGAGTAAACCAATCCTAGATTTTCAATATCCGAGCTAAGTAAAAATAAAAGCGAGAACGTCAGTTTTTTTTTTAAAAAAAAGCAATCGCCTGCTTTCCGCCCTATAATAACGCGCCAAACGCCGAGAAAGCCAAGTGAAAATAAATAAATCAACAAGCCGCCCACCGGGATCTTTCCCTCGTCCCACTCCAACGAGCTCTCCCGTCCCGGGACAGGGAGATGACAGGGTCAGGGCCGGCTCAGTCGCCCTCGAGCCTCGCGACGGGCGGGGTGTCGTCGACCTGGATGCCGCCGCGCTTCTTCTCGCCGGCGTCCCAGTACGGCAGCCGCCAGCCGCCCTCGCCCTGCGGGACGGCGAGCCAGAGGCGCATGAGGTGGCGGCGCGGCAGGCCGCTCGCGGGCGGGTGGTCGGTGTAGGCGGTGCGGGCGTGGAGGGTGTGCGAGTTGGCGACGAACTGGACGTCGCCGACGCCGAGCACCATGTGCAGCTTGACGCGCTCGCACGCGGCCTCGAGCAGGTCGGCAGCCTCCTCCTGCGCCGCCGACAGCGGCGGGATGACCCCGCGGTCCGAGAACCGCCGCAGGCTGCGCACGTAGTAGGGGTCCCACTTGCAGTAGACGCGCCGCTCCCGCGCCGGGTCCGCCGGGTCCGCGGTCTCCAGGTAGAACACGGCGCCCCGGATGTACGGCTCCTCGCCCGCTGACACCTCACCCTTGCGGTCGAAGTACCACACCGGCTGCGTCAGCAGCTCCGCCACGTCTGGCCGCTCCGCCTGCAAGATGTTCCACACGTGGTGGATCGAGGCCACGTCCGACTCCCCGCCGGTCTGGGCCCGGGCGACGCAAAGGAGGCCGACGATGTCGCACTCGTCGGCGTGGAAGGCCTGGGGAAGGGGTGTTAGCTGGTGCCCTGCGGCCGACGGTCTCGGGTCGTGGTCTGGACGAGGGGGCTCCTTACCTGTCTAGCCGTTGTCTTGTAGATGCGCACAGAATCGATCTTCGTGTCATCTACGTCAAGGCTTTGGACGTGCCCGAGGATGTGACCGTTTCTCTGTATATCAACCACTCGTTAGCCTCTGAGCCCTCGAGAGGTATTATCGAACGTAGACGGAGAGAAAGGATTATCAAGGGCTTCGGACACGGCCGCTCGGCCACATTGAAGGGGCGAACAAATGAACTCTGGAGCCAACTCACATTCTGCGAGATAGGGTAGCCGATATGCACACCCAACCCAAAGTACGCGATAGCCGACTTGAAGTTTCCCCATTCGGCGACGGGAATGCCCTTCTTGAACAGCATGAATCCCTTCCCGTTTAGGAGTTCCCGGCGCATGGCAGCCAAGTTATTCGCTAGGCTCGGCAGAGGGAAGTTCTCCTTCGTGATGCCCGTGATGGGGAGGCCGGACGCGATGAAGTTGTCAGCGGCCTGAGATATTTCCTCGGTCTCGGAAGTCGAGAACTGGTGGACCCAACGCTCCGGGTTGTTGGCGTAGTCTTCCGGCCGCCATACCGTCGGCCCCTCGATGCGCTTCGGAAAATCACTATAGGGGGCTATCTGATCATATAGCGGTGGGTGTTGGCCTGGCTACTTGTTAGCGGATAATTGCCTACTGCTTGCCTATGCAATAGGCAATCCGTTCATTATATAATTACCTGATGTCTTGAGCCCATCGGGAAAGGTGGCCGTGTCGACGGTCTTCACCCGTACCTTGACGCTGTGGATCGGATCAGCCGGGGAGCCGGCGTCAAGAGCAATAGGTGCCATGGTAGATGTAAAGTGCTACCGATATCCTCCCTTCTTGGTCCCGTTCCGTGAAATGGCAATGGGAAGAAGAGAGAGAATGGGACGAGGTAGTATGAACATAAGAACGTGTATCCTGGATAGAAAGGGGGAAAGCTCAATATGCCATTATTTTTATAGATATTCTACGTGTCTCCATTTTCTTATCTGATCCGGATTCATCGTCCGAGACACGTCAATGGTACCTAGATCTGGCTCCGATCTGTCTCACATCTTGATGGATTATAGGCGTTTACGGGGTGTTTCGGTAACACTTACCCTTTGGCCAATATTGCGTGATCATAACACAATATGGCGGAACCCAGTTCGGGAATGGTGCCCGGCCTAAAGTGCGCCGTTCCACCGGCTTTCACAAGTAGCAAGAAGACGAGGTATCTCGGCCTGCAATCAAATATCTGTGTTAAAATGGTAGAGGGTTATCTTGTGCACGCCATGGAGCTGTCAGGGGCACGGTGGCTTGGCTCGCATGCTTTTATCATTGTTACATCTGGCAGATTTTAGCTTGCGGCGGAATGCGACACTGCGGGAGACGATCCTCCACTGATGAGGAGGGTGGCTTGCTTCCGTGTAGTCTATCTCTTTAGTGTCGGCATCTTTTCTTTTTAGATGTGGGCTTGGGGGGAAATAATGTCGAACAGTTGAGAAGCAATGATCCTTGACATGATCACCGCATAATCATCGGAGGTTCGCCGCCGTTGCTGGCCTTAGGCAGCTCAATAAGCTAGCCGGCTTCACCCGATCCATTAGATAAGTACCTATGCTACCCCCAGACAACGTTAAACCCACCTGCCCGTAAACCAGCAACTCCAGAAGGCAGGAAATAGGAAGGCGGGAGGGAATATGGATGTAAGTAAAATCGTTATTGGTTTCTTGCCGCTCTGACCGCGTATCATGGGGTATCAAATATTCCTTTCGGTGTTCACATGTTTCCCGCGTCTCCGATAAGACTGTAATCCCTCCTCATCAATACTACCTATGCGGCACCCGGCATACGCACGCACGGAGATATATGGAGCTTGAGTTGTGACGCGGTTGATCAGTACCCGTGTTGCGACGCGCGATAAGCGTCGAAATTGCGGCTAAATGTAGCGCCGCCGACATTGCTGCTAGAGAGAGCAGAAACGCTGTATAATCGAGTTTCTGTTCCTTTTTTCGCTAAGCGACCCTCAATTTCCCCTGGACGGCTCTTATTTATGTACAACATGCTCCGAGAAGTTTGACAGGAGCTTCATTTTCTGAATAAGTTGGTTTGCGAACCAAAGAAGGGGTTCGGCTGGAACGAAGCGCGATCCTGAGGATTCGGTTGCAGCTCATTCTCGCCAAGCAGCATGGCTTTATCCTCCCCGGCGTCCGGAACGGGCGGCGCGCATTTGATTTCGCCGCGGACGATCTCAATGATGGAGACCACGGGTAGCAACAGCATGCCGATGGAAAGCAGCTGCCCGAAGCTCCACTGCCTCTCGCCGCCGTCACTGAGGCTGACAGGGTGGTTGCCGCCAAAGGCGTCGGCGAGTAAGGATACGCGCACGATGGCGCCAAACGCGATAGCCGTCATGAGCAGCAGCCCGACGATCTGGACCGTCTTGTAGAAGCGCTGGGCGCGCGAATGGAGGTACCAGGCGTCGAGGACGAAAACGACGGCGTTCCCCGCGATGACAACGATGGTGCCGACGTACGAGAGGGCGCTGATCCCCGTCGAGGCGTGGCCGGTCCCGTCGGTCTCCCTCCACACACAGGCGATGGGGAACGTGGAGTCGTTGATGCCGTCCCTCACGGCCTCGAGGATGAAGATGCCGTAGAGCGAGCTCAGGACCAGGTTGACGAAGATGAGGAACTGACGCAGCCACCGCAGGACCCAGTCGCGCCGGAAATCGTGCACCAGCGCCAGCAGACTCGCGTTGTGCACGGCCATGGACAGCAACGACAGCATCCAGATGATGAAGAAGTGGTAAGGCGTTATGGAGTCCATCTTGGCCAGCCCAACGCTCTGGATGCCGATGCCCGTGAGGATCTGCTGGTCAGAGTATGCATTCAAGAGCTTGCGCCTCAAGATGCTGGGCTTCCGCGCGGAGCCGCGCCCACGCGCCTCCTGGAAGACTAGCGATGCGCTGACTATAAGTGGCAGAGGCCCGCATGTTAGACATCACCGCGTCTGGACAGTATGGAATTCGGGTCTGAGGACGAGTGCAACGGGGCGCATGTGCTCGGCCGAGTGCGGAAGCCATCTTGCCCAAACGGGAAATAAACGAGGCCGAGATACTTACTGGTGAGCGCAATGATGGCCGTGATGATGAACGATAGCAGGACCTAAAGACACCGGGAGGGTTAGCGCCCCAGCTCCCCTACGAGTTCCCACAGCACACTGCATTAGCTGGCAACGTACCCCAACCCCCGCCACGCCCGAGTCGCTGGGAACGGCGGGCGGCGCATTAGTGCAGTGCGCCATCTTCCCCGGCTTGTGTGTGCTTACACGTTCTCGGGATAGAGAGATATCTAGAAGAAGAAGAAAATCAAGACTGAGATGATGAATGAGTGACAATGGGAGTGCGTGGCACATGAAAGACAAACTCGTTATGAAACGAGGAAGACAAAGAAGAACCCTGGCGCATTATGGCTCAGCCATTGACGATGACGTCGGTCCTTCATTAACATGCCGGCGCGTAAAACAGCGTAGAGACCGAAGACACCACGTAGGTAGGTAGATCCCTGCCACCTTATTCGGCAGAAACCCTGACCGGGATTTGCGCGTCCATCAAAACGGCTGGCTACGAGTCGCCAGCTTGTCCCGGGGTGCCATGTAGCAGTGAGCAGCAGAGGCAAGTGTTGGTCCACCCTGCCAGTTAGAAAAAAGCAGTTGATTTCTATGATATACGAGCAACTGCAGTACAATAAGGTCGTGGCCAATCATGTGCATTCCAACAAGAGAGTGCCAGCAATTCATGGGCCTCTTCGGCTGCTACGTACATTCCTACGAGACCACTATCTAGGTACCTCGCACTATTAATCGAGTGACCAACCACCACGGAACCAAGCAACCAACATGCAACAGGTGCCCATACCTGTCCACTTTTCATTCATACTACGTAGTATGTGAGTAACTATGTGAATTTAAAGACGCCAACTCCCAGCATGAAATTGATCCTGATATCTAGGCAGGCTGATTCCCCATCCCAATCCCTAAAACGCCACATACTTTGTTTTCCTGGCTCGTTGTTCAAGTCCTTCTTTGCCTCTTCGCCGATCGGCTGGGGCTGTCGTCCAAGTCCTCCCGCGTGATCTCCTCCGTACCGCTTGGACTTGGCGACCTGTGGCTAGGTGTATTCGTTTCTACCACTCGCCTAGCCTCCATGTCATGTTCGGTCGTCCCGCCCGCAAAATCTGTCATCTCTGGATGCCAATCCAGGTTTGTGTTGTCGTTGAAGGCGCCCGTGTCAAAGTTGAAATCGTTACCGCTTCCATCGGCAGTGTAAGCGTTCGGATCCAGGTATTGGCTAATGTCTAGATCCTCCCCAAAGTAATCCGGTGACTCCTCTAGACCGGGTATACGGCCGGACGGACTGAGGGGGCCCAACAGGCTACTCAAATCTTCCAGTTTCTGGCTTTGCTCCTGTTGCAGGCGCTGGAGTTGTTCTATCTCCTCCTCGGTCTGGGACATCCGTTGAATCGACGCTGGCACTCCCAATGGGATTGTAGGCGATAGTGGTGCTGATGTGTTACTATTAGGTTGATTGCCTGCTGCTGGTATCCCGTATGTGGCCGGATTGGAAGCTCTGGGGGGCGTTTCGATCGGTGGTGAAGCAGATGGCGTCGGAGTCGGGACAGTAGCGCTGCTCTGGCCGCCAGACATAATAGATAGCATACGGTTCCGTTGATCATTTGTCATGTTCGCTGCAGTATTTGCGGCTACGTTTGATAGATCAATGGGACTGGTCCCCGTCTTGCCGGCATTCGAGTTGGCGTCTCGAATGAGCTTGAGCATTCCCTCCTGAGGATTAGACTCGAGCTCTTGTTGGAGATAGGATGGCGTGGTGGCTGACTCGACAGGTGTGTCGTAAAGCTCAGTAACATGTCCTGTTTTTGACTCTGCATTGCCAAAACTAGGGTATGGGGGAGGCTGGGGCGTAGTGGAGTGCGAATGAGGTTGATTGCTAGGAATAGGGGGTAGCAAGCGTTGTGCTCTCTTTGGGGTTCCAACTTTGGTAGGATTCGAGGGCATCTGCTGCTGTACCCAGTCACCGAGGTCAACAACGCTTCCTTGGCCTGTGGGAGGCATTTGTACGTTCGGTATGATACTAGCTAAAAGATCGTTCACATTCTGTGTCCCACCTTGCTCCTCTAGCGACTTCCGGAAAACATTGGCTAGAAAGTTTAAGATAGCATTGATGGAGTTCTCATGACGGTTGTGCATGTTTTGGAACATCATTGCTTGTTGGAAAAGCTGATGGTGTTCTTGCCGCAATCTTGTGATGGCATCACTAATTTGCTTTTGGCGTTGTTGCAATGCTGTCATTTGATCCCTCACGAGAGCCAGTTCTTTCTTTTGTAGAGGACCGGCCTCAGGGGCCGGAAGAGCTCGATTAGGCGCACTTGGCTGATTGAAAGACTGGGCAACAGAATCATCAACCGGTGTGACGTCGTCGTCACTATCAACTTCGCCATCATCACCACGCTTCTTGGCTCCCTTTTTCGTGTTGCCGCTCTTGGGCTTGTTGATCAACCACAAAAGATTGGGGTGCCCTCGTCTAAAATAAGGATTGTAATATTCGCTTGGGCTCTTGTTTTTGCGTTCACTAGCTTTCATAGAGTTGTCTGAGAGCCCGACTTTCTTATGAAAACCATACATATTGAGCTGCCTGACGAATGATGCATAATTATTGTGCTTGAACAATTCAGGAATCAGCGTCTTGGCGAATTCATCTTCATCAAGCACAATAAAAGAGTCACCCTTGTCTGACCATCGGATCAAATCCGTGTTTTTACCGTCTTCTAGAAAGCTATCAGAGAGAAGAGGAAATCAGCAAAATAGCCAAGCACATAGGGATATGAATCCAAGTGGAGATGACGACATACCTATTCAGCTTCTGGACAAAGGGAGGGATCTGTTTCCTCTTGGCTTGGGCCTCTCTCTTCGCCCTTTGGGCCCTCTCCTCGAGTAATTCTACATTATCATGCTCGTCCAACGAACCATTAGCCTGGTTCGACAACAGACTTTCGTCCGTAAAGTCGGCCCACGGATTACCACGGGTTGAAGTAATCAGGGCGCCATTCCCACCCCTCCTAGCCAGGACATTGGAGGCAGCAGGCGCCCCCTGTGTGAATTGGGCCTGGGTGGGGGATATCATGCCATAGGGGTTGATGGGGTTGGATGCATTGTCGGCAAAGCTGCCGGCATTATTGGTATTCCATCTAAGAAGTTGGTCGGGCGTGTTGTACGGTTGAGACATTTGTTGCGGTATAGGTAGACTACCAGGGGCTGCTCGTTTTCGGGGATTTGAAGTAGGCATCGGACGGCAGTAGGTGTACATGGATCAGGCTGTTCGTTTTGGGAGACGGCCAACAGAACCTATCGTGTCAATGCGAGGGGGCCGGGAACACGAGCATATGTAAGCCAGCCGAAGGGACAGTAAGTGAGGGGTGTGATGGCGACTCAGACTTTGCTTTATATCGCTGGGCCGGTCAGTGGGGGCACAAAATGGTTCGCGCCGGAGCAAGACTATGTATGGGCGGATTTCCGGCGAGGCTGTCAAATGCCCAGTTAGGCTGCCAGGGCCAAACCGTGCGTGACTGGGCGTGCGTCTCGTTAGGCAAATTGAGGCCGGGTAGTGGACTGCGTATCCGGAGGGGACCAGCTATCGCGTAACTTGGGATGGCAAGGCAGGCGGTGCCTGGTGTAAGGTCGTTTCGAGCGATGTTGCGCACAGTTTAGCCAGTGGTCAAGCAGATCCCAAGGCTTCTTGGACGTGCAGAGCCCATTAATCTATAAAGCGGCCGTGGATCCAAAGGACGAGGGTCGAGAAGAAAGTAAACCAGACGCGGAAGGCGGAAAGGAGATTCCGCCGCCGATGAGCAGGATTGTCTCACACGACGCGACGGCGATAATGGAGGGCTTGAGACGGCGTGAAAGGCGGCAGGAGGCTGAGAGAAAGGGAGCTATTGTTCTCGGTGTCGCGGCACGGCGTGATGTCGCGCTCAGCAATCAATGGACGGTGGCCACCAGGTCGCACGGGATGTAGGAGAATGCGCGCGAGCCGGTGTCGCCGACGAGTGGTGGTCTGCCGGTCTGTGTCGGGATGGAGAGAGGTCGTGTCGGAGGGGCTGGCGAAGGGCGCTGCTTATTTTTCATCGAGACGTCTCTGATCCTTTGACCGATTTTCCAGCACACAGCACACAGGACAGGCCGCGGAACCGGCTACTGACTACTGCTGACCGGGATGGCGGGAACGAGCCCAGTCCTGGCTCTCCAGGCCAAGCAAATGTCTTGGCGAAGCCTTAGCCCCCCCTCGCACGTCGCGAACCGCGTTGGGGGCTCTGAACGGCTCTGAACAAACCGCCGGATAGGCAGCAAGCTTGGAGAAGCGAAGATGGTGTCGTCAAGGGCAAGTGTCTCGGGCCATTAAGGCACCGTAATGGTCAGTGTTGAGCACTGCCTCTGCGTGCGATGGTGGACAGATGTAGGTACCGGATAGATATTTGATAGGAGGTAGAACAAGTACCAGGGACTATGGATGGATGGGGAAGCTGCTGGGAAGCCTACCTGTACCTAATGGAGCGGGCTAATCGAGGGTGACATGCTTGGGTACTCGCTTTAGGTAGCCTCCTTCGTGTTCTTGCAGGAGAGATACCCTGACTGCCTATTAGTCTCGGTACTTTACTTCAATCCAAGCTAAGGTAGGTACTACACCCATCGAACGATAAGATACCTACCCAAGCTAAGAGGGGCAGATGTTGGCGGCACCAGAGTGATCCACTATGCTGCCATCCCAGGCACGGGAGGTATAACGGACTTGAACAATCTACCCATGCATCCGTGACCCCGTGTTCTCAAGTTGGCATTCATATCAAGAAAGATACTACTGCGTAACAATGTGATTATGGTAGCAATAGCTACGATGCTACTTGTACGGAAAGAAAGAAGGGCTTAATGAGTGAGAGGTACCTGACCCAAGAAACCTGGTTACTTCAAGGTACCTCAATGCACGATATACGTTTGAGTGGGGCCCAACGTAGGAACAAGGTATCTAAGCAATCACTCCTCCAAGCAGTCCCCGTCGCCGTCTGCTGATGCTCTACCTTAGGTATAAAGCGTAGATCGGGCCGCCACCAGCATGAAGAGACGGCGGCTACACCTTCGCCGATTATAGAATAACGCTCAAATGCCACCTCATCTGGCCCCTCTGCCGGCGAGGGCCGACGCTCTGGCTAACTTCGCATTCCTCGCTTGATCCCATTCTCTTCCTGATCTTCCGGATTGTGCGTCTCTCTGTGCCCGCCTCTCCTCCTTCAGCGAACGCGCTTTCTCCCTGGGGTCTATCACAACCAGTTCCTCTTCGGCTTTCTTCCGGTAGCTGAGGTCCTTGCCTAGCTTATCGGCGGTGAAGCTCAAAGAATGCGACATCCACCCTTCGTCATCACTCTCTTCCCTCTCCACCTTGTCCCAAGATGTACAGCTCTGGCAGTTGGCTATGAAGTGTAGGTCACATAGCTCAGCTTCGCCTTCCGGCTCTTCAGGAGGCCTTTCTTCGGCTACACTACCTGATGATGCTGTGGGTTGTTGTTTTTCGGGCCCTGCTTGCTTCAATTTGGACTTAAATGATTCGAATATAGACAAATCCGTACCGGCCGTCGGGACCTCACCTCCTCTGCGCCGTTTCCGACCGCGGGATGAAGTTGCAGGAATCATTTGCTCTAAAGCAGACTTCTTTACTTCCTGCACCGGCTCCGAGTGTATTGTCCGTTTCATGGATGCTTTGAGTGCAGCAATCTCTTCGTTTGCTTGCTCAAGCGCCGACTTCTTTGATAGGAGTTCCCTTTCAGGAGAGGGTTCATGGTGTACCGCGGTGGGCTTTTCCTTCCGCGGTGGCGGTGAGGGCTTCGATGTCTCTGAAGCATCGGAATGGGATTCTCGGACGGGTATGGACTTTTGCAATGCCTTATCTTCCTTCCTCTTCGTGTTGGCTGGTGGTTTCGTGGCTGGTCTATCGTCCGAATCGACGTCCATCACGATACGCGAATCAAACTTTGCTTTCTTAACCACAGGCGCATCGACATCACCCTCCTCGTCATCGAAGCTTAATAGTTTTTTGCCGGGTTTTGGCTTCCTTTTCTTCTTCTCCACCGCGCTGGTGGAATTTATCGGTTGCGCTGTGCGTATCCGCTTCTTCATGTCATCAAAAGGGTTAACCAGTATTTCAACGCCGGTGAACTTGATGGGGTAAAGTGGTCTTTCACTGCCTTCCGCAATCTCCGCGTCCCCCATGCGTGCGAGATTGTATATGGTGTCGCCCACTACCCTCCCAAAAACAGTGTTCTTATTGTTCAGCTCCTCAGCCTTGTCCAACGTGAAGAAGAACTGGCTCCCATTCGTATCCGGCTTGCCTTCATTCGCCATACCGAGCAATCCTCTGCGATTGAACTTGAGTCGCGAATGAAACTCATCTTTGAAGTTTACGCCGCCCGGCCCTGCGTTCTTGCCCCGTCGTTGGTCCATCGGCCACGGATCCAAGTCCCCGCCGTATGCGCCGCCATCGTAAATGCATTCACCTCCATTTCCAGTACCTGTCGGATC
Organism: Xylaria palmicola; assembly: GCA_022385595.1. Lineage (NCBI taxonomy): Eukaryota > Fungi > Ascomycota > Sordariomycetes > Xylariales > Xylariaceae > Xylaria > Xylaria palmicola. The sequence continues at coordinate 149,834 of MU281379.1, read as the reverse complement.
GCCTCCCTGGATGACGAAGCCGGGTACCAGCCGGTGGAATATCGTGTTATCATAGTACCCGTCGATGCATAGTTGTAGGAAGTTTCGAGACGTGAGCGGCGTCTGCTTCGCGAAGAGCTCGACGGACAGGTCGCCAAGCGTCGTGTGTATGATGAGGGATGCAGTCGGTTGAGGCTCTAGGTTGTAAATGGTCGACATGACGCTATGTTCCCCGAGAGAATGGTGAGCGGATCCGATTGATTGACCAAGAAGTCACTGGGCATAACTAAAAAGCTCGTTGGGAGCCGAGGACGTCGAGTGAGAACGCAGTGTCGCGTGTAGCTGGGATGACGGCTTGGGGTTGGCCGCTTGGCCGCCGCTCCACGTCGGGTTGGTTATCTTATCGCCATTTTATGGGTGCCAGGGTACGTAAGTACCTACCCACTACAACAGGTTCCGCCCTGTTGGGCCATGTCTCATTAAGCCAGGGTTTAATGGGTTTTTTTTGCCGCTAAAGCACCACGTCCGGTAAGCCCCTCCATTCAAAGTTCAAAGAGGTACCTACACTCGCATACGCTTCTTGATAGTTGATTTGCCCTCTAACAATTTCATACGAATGTGAGAAGCAAGAGGAAAACAGACTCAGTCGCTTGACTAGCCAATCCCTCTCTTCCTTTCGGCCGACTATCATTAATACGAATTAGAGAAAGAGAGTCCGCATTATTCCACTTTTACCCCCCCCAACACCGTCAGTCAGTCAGTCTATTACCACGGGCAAGATTTCACTAGACGACTTCTGTGACGCACCTACACCAGCGCGTGAAGACTCTCATCATGTCTGCATCTGACCAAACCCTCAATATACCTCCCGAGGGAGCCATCAATGCGGTTCTTGTTCCTTCAGATGAGCTTCCCGAGGGTGCACAAAAAGTCGAGGAAATAGATTTCAATGCATTCAAGGGGCGGCCGATAACCGTGGATGATATCATGCAGGGTATGAGCAATATGGGATTCCAAGCCTCGTCGATCGGGGAGGCCGTCAAGATCATTAATAAGATGGTAAGCCAAACACACCAGGACCCGAACATGAGAGGCGACAAGTAACATGATACATAAGCGAGCTTGGCGTGACCCGGAGACTGGCGACAAAACCACCATATTCTTGGGATATACTTCCAATATGATATCATCTGGCCTGCGAGGAATTTTCCGGTACTTGGTGGAGCATAAGCATGTATCATGCATTGTGACATCTGCTGGGGGGATAGAGGAAGATTTCATCAAGTGTCTCGGCGACACGTACATGTCATCCTTTAGCGCAAAGGGTTCCGATCTTCGAGCCAAGGGCCTCAACAGAATCGGAAACCTCATGGTACCTAATGCCAACTACTGTGCCTTTGAAGACTGGATCGTCCCTATCCTAGATAAGATGCTCGAGGAACAGGAGGCTAGTAAAGGCACCGACAACGAGATTAACTGGACTCCATCGAAAGTAATACACCGGCTCGGAAAAGAAATCAACGATGAGAGATCGGTGTATTATTGGGCTTATAAGAACGACATACCAGTCTTTTGCCCGGCTCTGACTGACGGGAGCCTAGGCGATATGCTCTACTTCCATACTTTCAAAGCATCACCGCTGCAGCTTAAGATCGATATTGTGGAAGATATACGTCGGGTAAACACTATATCCGTGCGCGCAAAGCGAGCCGGCATGATTATCTTAGGTGGCGGCGTCATTAAGCATCATATTGCCAACGCTTGTCTCATGAGGAATGGCGCCGAGTACGCTGTTTACATAAACACGGGCCAGGAATTTGACGGGAGTGATGCCGGGGCCAGGCCTGACGAGGCCATCTCCTGGGGTAAAATTAAGCCCGGGGCAGACCATGTTAAGGTATTGCCACCGACCTCGAGATCCCCCTGCTTTTGATTTATTGGCTAACAATTACAGGTATACCTAGAGGCTTCTGCGTGCTTTCCTTTCATCGTAGCCAGCACGTTTGCAAAAGACGCTTAACGTGTGAATGGGACTAGACGTTACGCTGCTTTTCAGTCTTCACGTCTTCGGTCGACTACTATGCAGGTATTGAATCACAACGCTATCTAGATCTAGGTCGACTAAATAGACACTGTGACAATCTTTCGGAGGCTCATATGACAGAACTTTTTACCATTCTAGCCTCGAATTCAATCCCCGAATGCCCCTTGTCCTTGTACCCGCACCGCTTGAACGCCTGCTTTTGGGTTGGGATGAGCGTGCGTACTTACTTACGTATCTATGTCAAGGAGTAAAACTCAGATGACGACAAATTCAAACTTCTTCAGCAATCTTTCTTTCCCTGTTCACCGCCCCCACTCCTTGATTGCCCTCGTAGGTTTTTGAACTCAACACCATAGGCATCTCGAGCCTCAGGCATACCAACCCCCCAGAGTGTATGGCCGTCAGTTCCCCCCGAATCGAGCCAAAAAATCTTACCTAAGTAGCTCCGACCTCATTTTACTACAATCCTCCTAATAGCCAGGTAGATCCCTTCCTAGCCTCAGCTGCAAGCCTTGCTAGTACCTCTGCTTGGGCAGCCAAACTATGTTTGCACTCTGAAATGTTGCGTAGCAATCATCGCTCGAACCTACACGTACCTTCTAGCTCGCATTTCGACCGATAACTCTAATCATTAAATCTTAGGCAGCTATGACGTGTTATATCTGAAGCCCAGTGTGTACCCTCCGTTTAACTTCTTCACTACCTAACTTATTGCCGCCGAGAACATCGGCAGGACTGATATGTACGGCGAGGGTGGAGATGTCGGAGCTAAGAAAAGAAGGCGCGATTATAGCCTTATAGGTATGGCTGAACTCATATTCACACCCCTAATAACTGGACTGGATGAGCTACGTGGCAGCAGGACGGGCTCACTATATAATCACCGCCCCTTCCAGGACTGCGAGCATTGGCGATGCTTGTCTTGAAGGCGCGAAGGACTTATCATGTGGCTATGACAGCAGGGGTAATACTCTCCAAATATGAAATCTTAAGCAACATTATTCCTGATCGATATGGACGATGGCTGACCGTCTGTGCCTTTTCACTACGATCCCGAGCTATCAGTTTGGATTACTTACTAAGTACTTTTATTAAGGTTACCGACAAGCTGTGAGGTCGCCGATTGATGCGAGGCCAACCTTAACAGAGGTACATTCCAATAATAGTTCCAGCTTGGGTTATCGTTCGCCATTCGTTTCTGACTAGGTCACTGGTCTACGGCATCCTTGAAATATATCTTCCCAACAAGACACATCCGGTAACAGCTTCAAGATTATTCCTCCATCGTCGGGCCTTAGGAACGCAATTTCCTCCTGTCTTCGGTGGACACGAATATCAATCGTTGAATACGGAAAGCCGCTAAAGGGTTAACGTCATTACTTCAGAGCCCGTAACCCATCAAACGCCAAAAGCTCAGATCAAGCGGACCTCCGAAGAGCGTCTACCAAAATAAGCACCAGATAAACACATGCCTTGTTGATCTTTACGACAAGGGTTACAAAGGGAGGCGGAATACTAAAGACGCGAGAGGCGCAACATGGCTACAACTCCTATACAATTTCGCAAGGAGGAAGTGAAGGCATATCGACAAGCGGCAGCGAAAGCTTGCCAGGAAGCCAAGATCGATACCAGTATAGCCAAGCACGCAGAAAAGTTGGACATTCGTATGATACAACGGGCAATGTACAAAGAGACATACGAGTTTTGGCCACCTGACGAGGATGATCTTTGGTCCAATGACGAGGATGAGGATGAGGATGAGGATGAGGATGAGCTTTGGTTCAAGCTTGAGAATGTGGATGAATGTCCCAGATGGCGAAGAAGGACTAGCCCCAAGGACAGGACGCCCGAGGTTCAGCGGCCAGCACCGTCAGTGGCGAAACAAGAACAGGATCGTATGTTGTTGTCCATGGATCCAACGATGGCGCCCTTGAAGCGAAAACGCACGCCAGACACGCCAGACGAGCAGCCAGCGTCTCAACCGCTTCCCAGGCCCAATGGGATGCCGTCTGTATCGGCCAATTCGGCCTCACTACAATTAGCACTGCGTCCTCACCCGAAGCCCCGGCCCCATGACGAGGGTCTTCGGCGTGAGAAACGACGAAGGACCCATGATGCAGAAGTCGCACACTCGTTAGATGACCTCTCGACCTACCTGGAAGAGTACGCCCATCACCGATTAGCAAGGGTATCCGAAGCAGGTCCGTATGATCGTGGGCTCTTGTAATGTAATGGGTAGTATGTATCACCGGCGTCGGGGGGATTGGTTGGACTTTTGTTCTTCTGGGGTCTGCTTGTCGATGTATTTCTATCTTTGAAAGGGCTGTCCCGGGAGGCACGGATGTTCTGTAACGCTGGTACTATTCCGAGGTGGCGTACTAGCATCCAGGGTGGACCCGCGATGTACGTACAACGGGCATAGCGGCAGGTACCTACTTAGGTACGCGGTGATGGGATCAGGCTCTACCTGGGGCCGCTTTTTTGTTTGTCGTCGCCGTAGTAGAAGGATGGAACGGGATTGGACGGGGTCCGTCAATGGTAAGATCTAGGTAGGATGACTGAATCATTGCTCCAGAGGGCCACGTGGTCTCAAATGGCGGATTACCTAGGTACTGTAAGGCAGAAATCCGAGTAGCACGCTTCAATGATCAGACGGGGTTTCAAGGGACAGATGGTAAAAACGCTGGATGCTTCCTACGAGTTAAGTACCGTGATAGCACTGCCTACAAGTACCTAATTACTTGGTATGAAAATCGCTCTATAATTGGCACTAGTGGCACTTCGACAAGCGGTGTTTGGCCGTTTCTTCGGAATTTACCAATAGAAGCACCTAAGGTAGGAGACTAAGGTAGTAGTGTGCTCCACCTTGAAGCAAGGGTGGTACTTTACGTATACGTTACGAGGGTAGAACGCATGGAGTCATGAAATGGAAAACCTTGCTCATCAAGTAGAATTTGGAAAGGCCTTTTTCTTTTTTAATGTATCCCGAGTTTCTCTCTCTCTCTCCTAGTCTAGCAAAGGAGGTAGATAAATAAAACAGACAGAGTTTGGAGCATGTACCAAGATGCTATACCAGCCATGAGTGGCGACGGGGAAAGAACCTGATGGATGAGGCAGAGGAAACCGACAAGTACCGAGTATGTATCCGTAGCTACCTACAATACCTAACGTGCACTAGCTGCACTAGCGTTCCTTTCCACAACAGACACGATAGCCGAAGAAGGGTAAGTACTGCTGCACGTACCGCCGGCATGCTAGTGATCATGCACTGGCTCGGGAGCCAGTCAATTTGAGCCATTCAAGGCTGAGGGGCGACCACCCTGGACACGCTTGGCAGGATTGAGTGTTAGGCGCTTCCGGGACAGAGACCGAATCGTGTTTTCAAGATCCAATGTCGGTCTCTCCTGCACACGCACACACGCACACACACGTCTTGATTTTGGCCTCAACCCAGACCAGATTCCGCCTTCCGCATCTCGCAGCGCTTCCTGCAGCCTGCAGCGTCATCTGACGCGGCGCCCTGCTACCTGCTACCTGCTACTGCTCTTCTTATTTTCTAGCATTTGTTTTCAGTTCAAGGCTGCATTGTGTTATGATCTAGGTAGGTCGGCCATCGAATCATCCGGCCCGCCGTTGATTGTATACGACACTCCCAATCTAGTCCGTCACTTCGCATGAGAACTACCTAGCTAGAGTTTGTTTATGCTGTCGCCATCTCCATCTCTTATCGGACTCTATGCGAACCTTATAAGCCCGGCTGGGACAGTATTTAGAGCTGTCCTCGTCCTGCGTCGCCATCATGTAGGTTCATCTCTTTAAGTGCGAAACGACTTGCCTTTGCTTGTCGCCTACAGACGCTGTCCATCACCTAGCCTTCCTTGGGCCCCCGGATATCACTAACATGGTAATCCGCTAAACTGCCCAACACATGTTTCCTTACGTACGGTCTAGGCCGCGATGGTACCCGATCACAGCCCGCAAACGTGCTCGCTAACTGACCCTCTAGGGCATCGCGTTACACCGGGTCGCGGTATGATGGCGACTCGCGACGCTCAAGGTCGCGCGAGCGTTCGCCGGACAGGAGGTCACTCTATAGTGACGGCGGCCCCCGACGCTCTTCTGCAGAATCGAGATCAAATGTTGTTGCCTTCCAGACGAATCGGGACTCCTTTCGCGACACGCTGCCGAGAGACACGCCACGCGGACCCAAAGCCCTACTTGACCCTCCTAGTGGCCCTCGAGGTGGTGGCTACTCCGCCGATTTCCGAGGCAGAGGCCGGGGGAGAGGCAGAGGCTGGCGGGATGACAGTCGAGACCGAGGCAGAGACCGTGAGATTGATTTCCGGGATCGAAGAGATGCTCCGTACAGAGACGATCGTAGTAGAGAGCGGGAGCGTCCCGATTGGCGCGACCGTGATAGGGATAGCTTCAGAGGACGTCGACCCTCCCCCCGTCCACGCTCGCCACTGGGAAGGGATTTCCGAGACTCGAGAGATTCCCGTGATGGTCCCCTAGGTGTCGACGCGGATAGAGCTAGGCGTGGGTCAAGAGACGGCCCACTTTCAGCCGGCTCATCCTCATCCGATCCACCCTTCGCCCACTCGTCATACCGCGGGGATTCATCGTACCGTGGTGGCTATGGTCGTGGCCGTGGTAGAGGCCGAGGCAGCGACTGGGATCGTGGCCGTGGCCGTCCATTTTACGACGACAGGGATAGATACGGTGGCTCATTTCGATCTCGCTCTCAAGAGGGGCGTTTCCGTGATAGGGATGATCGTGAACGAGAGAACAGATACATCGAGGCCGACCTCCGTTTGAGGGATACTCGGGACGACCGCGAGGCTCGAGACCGCGAGACACGACCGAAACTGGATAGGACGTCACATGAGCCCCCGACTTCAACCAAGGATGTTTCGCCGCCACCCGTAGCTCCTGCAGCGCCTTCTTTCGGCTCTGTACCGAACAGAGCAGTGTTGTCAAGCGAACCGGGCTCAGCTACTGGAAAGCCACCACCCACAGGTCCAAGGGCTTTGAAGGAAGACCGTCCTGTACCTGTCAATGCTAGCACCAACGTGGATACGAGACCGCCACCCACCGGGCCTTCGAAGCCATCTTTTATGGAGAGAAGTCCGCCAATACCGTCAGGTCCTCGTTCACAGCGTCCTGGCCCGTCCAGTAAACAGTGGATTAACCCCAACCTCAAGCATAGGGTTCCAGAATCTCCAAAACTTGGGAGAGCCTCGAGCTTTGCTCCATCTCGACCTGCTGGCTTCCGACCGGATGGAGCCCAATCGGATCAACCGGCAGACTTGCAACGGCCACGCAGTAGTGATGCAAAAGCGGGTTCCCATGTTGCCAGAGCGGATGGCCACGCCCGGGATTTACAAATGGTGGACTCGGGCGAGGTTCTCAAGAGTGGTTTGAGACCGCAATCTGCCGGCTCGCCCACGGATCGAGAAAAGAGGAAAGAGGAACCTGGCTCTATCAGTGTTGCTGAGGCCACCGAGGAGGCTGAACATGTTAGGCCCATTGAGAAATCTACTATAAGCCTTACCGGAAAATCGGAACCAATGGTGGACCGACGGTGCACGCTAAAGGTACCTATCATCCGTGTCACCCTGCCTGAAAAACGAAGCATGCAGCCCATTTTAGACCAACTTTCAGAGTCCGATGATGACGAAGAATTCGGAGACATAATCGAATCTGAAATGATTGAGGTCGAGAAAGAATTAAGACAATTAGAAGCCGTGGAGGATTCTGTGTCTATGAGCCCCATTGTACGGTATGCTTTGCTCTCACTTGCGGCCGTTAACCGCGTCGCGACCGAACCGGAAGGCTTGGAGGATATGGTTGGTCCCATTCCGGAGGCAGCGCCAGTATTAAACGAACCACCGGCGAGACCGGAACCGAAGGTCGAAAAACAGCCGGAGATCAATGATACGCCTGTCCATATCGATGCAGAGCAAGCACCCAAAGAAGATACTGCTCTGCCATCGGTTGCAGTTGGCCTCGCTGAGCCTTCCGATAACGCATCTGAACAATTGCTACCATTGATTGACCCGGAAGCCAGCATTCCGACACCACAAAAGCTACTAACGAGTGACCAGAAATTGGTGAACGATGATGGAGATGTGACAATGGAAGACGCCGTGGCGCGTAGCGCTAATTCTGAAGCACAACTACCGCCAGCGTCAGTAGTTCCTGTTCCACGGGAAGAGCTGACACTCCCATCTTTTGAAGAGGCCCAAATTGACTCACGCAATGCAAGCAAAAGAGAATCCAGTACTCCATCTCCGCCTGAGGATGAAGATGAAACAGATATTGAAGATGTCGACCTTCAAAGCATCGAGATTGTACGCGAGTACATGCAAACACCGCCTTTGGAAAGCTTACCTTGCTTTGATGAGAAGCCTTGGCACAATGATAAATCATTTGTGAGATCTATGAATGCTGTTCATCCAGGGCTTAATGCTTTTATTCTCAAACGATTGAAAGACGAGGCTTTGAGCCGGCAGATTCTGGAGACGCAGTTGAAGAAGACGTATAGTGGAAACTATGATCACTATATTCGATTTACGGTGTCGGACGACCCTGTCGCCGTTAAAAGTCGCGAGAAATTCAGCTGTGTCCTTGGTACTAGTGACCTGGCCTCTAAGCCTGGATTAACCTCGGAACCAAAGCCAGAAAACACGCGGCGTAGCAGATATGCCTCTGAGCGTGACCTGGAAAGGGTTCTAGAAGAATCGCGGAAAATTGAAGATGAAAAGCGGGAGCGACAACTGCAGGCTGAGAGGGAGAGATACAGGACCGAAAAAGAAGCTGTGATACCTCGTCAGTATCAGACAGACAAGGAAAGGGAAAACGAATTCTACAGTAGTAATACAGGTTTCGTCCAACCCGAAAAGATCGTGGCAGCATGGGAAGTCTTACCGCCCGTGGACAACTTTGCTGAGGACGAAAGTGAAAAGTTCGAGAAAGCCTACTTAGAATGCCCGAAACAATGGGGACGAGTATCTGAGCCACTTACTCACAGAGATTTTGGCACAGCTATCCAATTTTATTACCTCAAAAAGGAAAAGGAAGAGCTTAACCTCAAGGCAAAACTCAAGAAGCAGCCCAAGAAGCGCAAAAGGGGCGGCCGTGGCAAAACGCGGTCGAGTGCTCTGGTCTCGGAACTCGGGAACGGGGACAATGACAACGAAGAAGCGCAGGAGACCGGGGAGAATGGTGAGAGAAGGCGGCCACGTAGGGCGGCTGCACCTACCTTCAACTCGGAAGCAACTCCTGCTACGGACGGTGAGGGTGTGACTCCTGCGGGCACCCCGGGACGGAGAGGTGCGGCCACAACGAGAGCAGACGGAACAACGGAAAAGCCGAAGAGAGGCCGTCGAGCCAAAGACAAGGAACAGAAGCCGCCGAGAGTTGCTGTCGCGCTTGCTGCGGCGCCCACCCCCGGTACCACGCCCGGGGCCACGCCGTCTACGGCTGCCAAGAGTAACCGTTCACGTTCCGCGTCTAGAGTTCGTGGCTTAGACTGGATTGGCCAGCCCGGTCAGGACGACATTGCTCGTCTTCCACCGCAGTATGAGTTGGCTCCCAATATTGGACAGCCAACTCCCGGTCTGCCTATGCAATCTTATCCACAGGCGCAGCCTCTTGCTAGTTCCGAAAGGGGTGGCCCTCCTTCAATGCCGGATGTAATGGCTCCTCCACCTTTGAGGCCAGAACCGCCACCTCAACCCCAGGCGAGCGGTGTGCTCGATATAAGCCAACCACCCCCCCCGGATCGCAAATCTGGCGGGCAGCCCTCGAGCTACTGGAGCGTACCCGAAAACGGCGACTTTCCATCATTGCTCAAATCGTTCGGAAGCGACTGGGCGGCAATTGCTGCTCATATGCGGACTAAAACCGCGGTCATGGTATGTGTTCTTCACTTATTTAAGGCTTACCTGCGGCTCTGCTGACTTGAACCAGGTTAAGAACCACTACGGTCGTCGCAAAGATAGCACTGACTGGGAGGCAATAGTAAAAGAGGCAGACGAAAGGAAACACCGAGGTGAAAAGCGGCCGCCGCCCCCAGTGTTGACCGCAAGTACCAAGAAGCGCTATGATACTTCAAGTAATCGAGCGCTTGCAGCGGCGGATGCCGTTGTGGATGACGTACCTACACCGAAAATGGAACATACTCCTACTAGCCAGCCGATGAGTGGCCGTTTCAATGTCCCTATTGCTGCTCAGCCTCAACCACAGGTTGCGCAATCCACATTCGGTCAGGCAACACAAGCCCCTCCCCATGTACCAGCCCACCTCATCCCCCAGGTAGGATCACAACCGCTCTCCCAGCCAGTTTCACAGACTACGTCACCCAGTACTCGGCCGTTGAGAGCGCCCATCCCGTTTCCTGACCGTGATCGCGAGACATTCCCTCAACAGAATGCTCGCACTCCCTTGGTTTCGAAGCCTCCTCATTCGGCCTCTTCGTCGGTGTCGGAACCCCCCGCGAGACACCCCCTACCTGGCTCGTTACTAGATTCCCAAACTGAAAGGCAGAAGCTTGAACCGAAGTCTTCCAAGGAACAGCCTCGCCCCCAGCAAGAGCGACAGCCGTCACGCGTGAAGCAAGAACCGGATCTCGCTCCCCAACATGAGTTCTACCCTGCACCCCCTCCGGCAATTCGCGCTCCACCATCACGCGTAGAGGCCATGCCGTTGTCATCGCGGCCAGTAGAGGCTCCTCGTGGTGTAGCTCCACCGCCTCAGGCACCGTATGCGGTTCTTCAGCATCAGCCAGGCCGGGGCTTCATGAGCGAACCAACCCCATCTTCCCCCGTGCCCCCAAGGTCTATACTGACGCTCTCTCGGCCACTATCTGGTGCAAGCGGAACAGAGCCATACAACGCCCCGCCAGCTCAGCGCACTCCACCATCAGTTGCTCCTGTACCACCACGAGCCCCCAAAACTTCTAACCTGATGGCTCTCCTCAATGATGATCCACCAGCACCTCCTAAGAGAGTAGTAGAAGTTCCCGCAATACCTAAATCATCATCGACGCCGCCGCCGAATGTTAATCTCTCTCGGCCACCGCCACCACCGCCTCCGCCGCCATCTCATATGCGCCGCGAGGCTCCTCCCATTTCAGAGGCCCAAGCTTATGGCTATGCACGCAATCCGCCGCCCCCAGCGCCTTCTTCAATGCCATCGCTGAAACCATATACTGCCTCTCCCCAGGCTCAACCTCTGAATGCGCCACGGCATATGCCTTTAGAGGGGGCCCCGGAACGGGAATATTATGGGGGGCGCCCTCGCCCTTACCCGCCTGTCACTGCTAGCTCTCCTCAAAACACCCCCCATTACCAGCCTCCCGCTCAACCGCCACAAGTGCAGTATCAGTCTCAAACGTCGTATCCCTACGGGGCGCCGATTCAACCACAGCCACCTAGTGCATCGTCCCCTCCTCCCCAGTACGCTCCCCATCAATCCGTCCCCAGAAGCCATGAGCCCTCATCTTCAGGGAGAGAAAGTGGATGGCCCTCCCAAAACACAGGTCATCCCATTCCACAGCAACACCAGCAGCAGCAGCATCAGCAGCAGCAGCAGCAGCAGCATCAACAGCAGCAGCAGCAGCATCAACAGCAGCATCAGCAGCAGCATCAGCAGCAGCATCAGCAGCAGCAACCGCCAGCATGGTCATCACATCCACCACAGCCCCCCAAGTCGACGCAACCACAGCCAACACAGTCGGCTTGGGCGGCACAGCATGCATCTACGCCGAAACCACCCCAACCAAGCAGTTCCGTTCCACAACAGCCATCATGGGCTAACGCGCCCCCACCCCCTCGTGGGCACGATCCGATGGGACTCCGTGATATCTATCCGCCCTCACGTATGCAACCGCCTCTACAGGTATCTTATCCACCCACCTCGCGCGCCCCTGAGCCACCCCCACAAACCCATGCTGGCTATGCTCGATATAGCAACGCGCCTTTACCGGCGCGGGACCCTCGGGACCCTGGCCCTCAAAGAAGTTATACGCCTGTCAGCTATGATAGCAGAGTCTATCCACCCCAAGCACAAGACCCGCGGGAGGCACACCTTCGCGAACAGCAGCAGCAGCAGCAGCAGCAACAACAGCAGCAACAACAGCAGCAACAACAGCAGCCGTCTGTTATGCAACAGCAGTTAAGGCCACAAGACAGGCATATGTATGATCGCCCACCACCCGATAGATATGGAAGATAATAGTATCCTATGGTCGCGACCATTGGCGTCCATGCCTAATGAGGAGGGCACCCTGAGGGAGTACCTTGCGCAACTTTGGCCTCGCCGTGCGCTTCCCATGCCTTGCAACTTTTGTCTCATGATTCTTCTGGAGCCAATAAGCCCATGCATCGGTGGCTGCGCTGGTTGATGCTACGGGATTCCTGTTTGACAACATTGTATATACTTGATTAATACTAGAAGCATGTTCATCATTTGCGAACCACTTTAGCATTGAATATTGGCGATTTCCGCGAGACAGATGAAAGGCAAATATTGATGGATTTGGACATCCACATCAACATGGGAACTGTCGGTTTGTCTTCACACGTTGTTGTGGACAAGTCGAGGGGGTTCATGTAACAAAAACCAATTTATGAGTGAATAAGAACTGGCATTGTATCCTTTTTTTTATTGCCTCGAACACTGGTGTTTTGCTCTTTACTCTCCCACATCCCATTTTGGTGAGGCTTCCATGGTATCGTAACCCCCAGCCATTATAGAATCGTCTGCTGTGGTGTGTCTGATCATTCATGGCTCTGCCTCGTGCGATGTTACATTCGATATCTCCTTGTCCACCCAAAGCACGGCCCAATGGTAATGTAGCCCCCCGTACGCCACGGTTTCACGGCTGTGTAGCCCAAGTGGCTATCGCCGGTCCTTGATATTGTTTACCACTTTCCTCCCCCCTTATCCCCATCCCACGAAAAATCTATTCTCGTGACGGGGGATGAGAAGTTGTTCTCCGGCCATCCATTGAAGACTTGCCAGGCTCGGGCGCGACACACGCCCGCCAAAAAAAAAAAAAAAGAACTTGCAATCAGATAAAAGTTCACCAGCGGGCGAGATCCGGGGCCAGCACGTGCCCATATCGCCGATGGCGAGCTACCAGGCGAGCGCGCCCGCGTGGTCCCGCGACGTCAGGCGGGACGCGGCGGGCGTGACGTACAGCAGGCGGTCCTACTACTGCGACCGCGAGTTCTCGGACGGCATCCTCCGGCCGACGGACGCCTCCCCCGCCGTATACTCGCCGAACGATCTCTTCACGCGCGGCGAGGTCCCGCGGTCGGTCGGCGGCGGCGACCGCCGCCGCAGGGATGACTCGTACGTGGTGTGGTACCCACCGCCCGCGGAGTCGGGGCGAGCCGTTTATGGAGGAGGGGCACGGGTCTCGACGGTCGTGGGTCCCCCGTTCGCTGTCTCCGTTGGGCAAGGGGGTATCTTTGTGTCGAATGTAATGATGAGCTTCGCACGGGGGAAACAGCGCGCATGCAAGGATGATGGGACTGGGGGGATGAAGGGGAGAAGCGCGGACGCGGACGCGGACGAGGACGAGTCCGCGAGTCCGCGAGTCCGGATTCGGACCCGTACTTCCTCGAGGCCGGGCCACCGCGCCGCCTCTCTTCCTGGGCGGGACCGCGGCGGATGTTATCCTTCCCTGCACCCTCAGTGGAGGGGACGCAGAGGGACGATAGGAGCCAGGATAGCAATGCGGCAGCGCTGCGAACGGGGCCGCCGCCCCTACCGCCGTTGCCGCCGGGCAGGAGGGTCTGCTACTACCTCGTCGCGTTCGTCGTCTCCGGCGTCGCGACAAGCTTGGGGGCGGCGCTGTGGTGCGCGCGCAAAGGGGACGTCTCTGCGGGGTTCACGGTCGGGAGCTACATCATTGCCCTGGTCGGGCTGGTCGTTGCTGGCGTCAGCGTGGTGCATAAACCCGGATGGTGCCGGTGCTGGAAGGGGTGAGGAGAATAGGGGGCGCGCGGTTTCGGTATGGGATTAGAGTGGAGGCAAAGGTTTCAGTCACGTCTGGGGAACCAGGCTTGAGAGAGACTAAAGTGATTCGTTTTCTCCTTCCGCTACTAGAGGACTCCTTTTGTCATGGGTATAGAGAGGGGGGTGGTCGACAAAAAATACGTTATCATTGGAACAGCGGTCGCGAATTGTTTGGCTTTTTTTTTTTTTTTTTTTTTTTTTGGGTTAAAAAATCTTCCCAAATATACATGATTGATGGGGTACTTTGGAAGAACACAATGTGACCCCGAGCAGGTTTCCTGAGTGACATTGATCTAACCTTTAGAACCGTAACTTGTGTTACAGTGATAGTATAGATACAACAAGGAGCTAGTTAGAATGTTGGCTGATGAGCTTGAAGATACTTCGATCTCACGTCTTATGATGCCACGCGCGTCGAAAGAGATTGGTGACGATAACCACATTACTATATCTGTTCTTGTTTTGGCACCACTGGCTTTTTCTTCCGACAGGTATAATATCATCTAACATACTACGCGTCAGCAATCGACCGAATATGCGCCAGGAATATCCGATGTGAGTCCAGCCAAGTACCACCATGCCATTTCGAATTTCCATGATCATGTTCTCGTCAAGCAAGCTTAATGTAGACGAACTAGGGTCATGGCATTATAGTTACAGCTGCAGCTACGGGAGCACCCATTAACGCAAAGGCTGCCGCTTTCCCATCAACACAGTTGGCCCCAAGATTGAGCTGCACTTCTCTCATGCCAACGCCATATTCTCTGGCAGTTAACAACAAAGTCCTTTGACGTATCCACTGCCTGTTTTCTCCTTATTATCGTCGATGGTATCCTAGCTGCTTGGTCTTGGAACTGTCCTGCCAGGACGGGGGATGATACGTCCCGGATCCTCCCTTGAGTATGATAGGCTGCCTAGAAAGACAGCGCACATTTTTTTTGGGAAGGATACTGTCCAACTCGTGAGCAGCCGAAGCTTGTAGCCTTTACTCCAGGTAGGCTTAGGGCGGTGGATGACCCTAGGCTGCTTAAAGCCTAATATATTATTTTCGCTGACTGTAAATTCGCTGTTCTCCTTTCACGGACCTCTCCATCGACACAGATTAAGGCGGCAGCTCGTGCCGGACGTGCGTCTGTTCGTGGACCTCGGCGATGTACTGCGGCGACAATTCGTATACCTCGGACTCGCGGCTCACGGGCGAGTATGAGCTGGTATTTATTTGCAGATCGCTTTTGGTGTGCGAGTCCTGCCTCTTATTCACCCCGTCTGCTACGTACGGGGTGTTGATCCTAGAAGTAGAGTCCGACCGTGGAGTCAACTGTGCCAGCCTCCTCTGCTGTCTCGGTCGGAACCAGAAGAAATAGAGCGCGGCGCCTCCGAGGACCGCCACGACGAAGACGCCCGATATCGTGCCGCCCACGATGGCGCCCACATTAACGGCAGTAGGGGCCGGCTCGGATGTTGTCGTCGGTGTGGTCGTCGGGGTCGATGTCGATGTTGTCGATGTTGTCGACGTTACCGATGTTGTTTTAGATGATGAAGTTGTCGTGTCGACAGCGGCACAGTTGTCCACGCTGAAGTAAGTCCACGTAGAGTTGTAGCAGGACCCTATTTGGGCCAGTTTTTGATGTGAAGCCGAGCAGAACGGGTCGTCGGGGTCGTCGCCGTAAATGGTGACTAAGCTCACGTTGTTCTGTCAATCACCTGATATAACGCAGGACCGGGATAGTACTTCTCGACGCGACATACCTGTGCAGTCCTCGCCCAGCTGCCCAATCATGAAACTGCCATAGCTCGGGGCGAGCTCCTTGCATGCCCCCGAGCCGGTACTGTCTTTGGCGTTGATTGACTCTGAAAACGTACGACAATCTTGATCGCTGAACGTCAAAACAGTCGAGGCCCCCACGAGTGTCAGAATACCGAGAGCCCAAAAGACCAACAACGGCGCCGCTGCGGCGAGGGACTTCATCTTGTTCTTCTTCTGCAGGATTGTCGGGATTCAGTTGCGAAGCGCAATGAAAAAAAAAAAGCCAGAACCAGCGGCGGGCAGCGATATCCTTCAACTTGAGGCCATAACGGCTACGGTGCAAAGGAGGGAGGGTTGCGAAAGCAACGATGAGGATCGGCCTGTAGGGCTTGAGGGAACTTTCACATGGTACCGTACATCACACCTCCGAGAGCAAAACAGCCAGATCAGGCAATTGATAAGTCGGCGACCCCCTCCACATAGTTTAATGACCCCAAGACAACGATACCCCGGGGCGTAAGACCTACCCTGTTAGTGCAGAGAATATCTGCCGTCCCTACGGACGGCTAAGCCGTTTACATATAAGCCCAGGTGGGCTAGGGGCTTCTAGTATGCATCCGTACGTGGCCTCCGTATTTTGTCGTAGGGCGGTCATCCAAGAGTTCAATGTCCTCATATGGGCAAACCTCCGCTCGACAGAACTGTATCTTGTTCCCCTTAGCTTCTTGGTTTGCAGCAGCGCCGGTGCCCAAAGGGTACCGGTCAAATGGCAACAGTTGCATATCCAGAATTTTCCGCCACTACCTACGCGCCGTGCTGTTGGGATGGGAAGTCCTCTGCAGATTGGCCCGCTGTGTTGCCGGCGGCAGAGTTCCTTGGAAGCTTTTGTGTGTTGTAACAACTCAGACTCTTCAGGGCTGACGTTCCGGCATCCTTCGAACCCGTCATCGACGATGGTTGATTCACTCACTCCCCCAAAAATGACAGTGCGCATGAAGGTTGCATCAGCTGCGCGCGTTGTTGCATTACCCGTCTTAGAATTGAATGGCTAATCATCTCAACAGACACCCACCGAACCAAAACGAGCTGAAGCCAAGACGTAGCATTCGCCGCAGATCTGGGTCGGCAATAGGGTTAGCGAGGGTGTGCTGTGATCCGACGGCCTGGGTTACCAAGGATTCACTGGGCCACAGGTAGGACACCTGTTCGGAGTACTATCACCGAATGCAACAAGGCCAACGCCATGTTCTAAAGAATCTGTTCACCGGTATCAATCATTTGGCACACCGCGTAAGATACCCCGCTAGCAGAGAGAAAAAAAACGTTTCCAATTCAGGTGCGGCATTTGCCGTGATACGACTTGGCACAGTAGTCATCAGGCCACCGGGTCTTGGAGGCTGAGACATTGAGTACTAGAAGATGAAGCGTATCGGCCACTAGATAATTCCTCGCTATTCTCGACTGAATACCGCCGTTTAAAAGGTACAAATTTCGAATGAAGCCTCTGGTTATTGGCTTCGCACCTCGCCAATGCTTCACTCGGCTCTCCAGGACTATCACGGCCAGGCAACTTGGTGTTGGTAAAAGGAGCGTCAAGAGACTCTCGGGCTCACAGCACCGGCTGTCCCCCAGTTCCGACTACCCCTCCAACAAAACGCCGAATATCAGATGGGTTTGTTCATGACATAGGCGTACACTTCCGTCATTCAAGCACAACAACCAGCCGGGCTCCCCCCCCCCCACGCCGGGCAGTTCAGCCTTTCCATTCAGGGCCACAACTCGACACGGGATTGGGCCAGAGTGTGCTCTTCTGGAAAATTGTGCGCTCTTGGCTCTATCCAATCAGCGCCCATGGCAGGGATGAGAACTACCAAGCCAACAACTCCCATCACTGCCGCCTGGGAGCCGGGGCTACAGCGGATTTCTCAGCCTGCAAATACCGAAACGCGCATGTGAGCAGCGCAAGGTTAGCCCGTCTGCGCAGAGCCACGCAGTCTGCCGTTGCCTGTGACCAAGCCTCATTGCCTACTATGCAGTAGAATCGTCTCTAAATTCCTAGGGCCTAGATCGCCAATCGCGATGTCCCGCAAGCAGGGGTTTTTAGGACTATCCGGTGATGTTAAGGTTAATTATTGTGTCGTCCCTATATAGCGATGCAACTTTCGGTGGGATAGGGTAAATGGGCAATGGGTAGCTGTTCTGCGGCAGGATACCTTGTTCCTCCCCGATACTTCGAGCTCGCATGACGCATACCCTTGATCCGATGCTGGACGTTTTAAGCTCAATCAGACAGTTCCTTCAAGGAGAATCCCGGTGTCTACAGGGGCGTGTACTTGCTGCCGTGGCGCGTGCGGGTGTGGTACCATAGGAGACGATTGCTCCCGTGTTGTTATCGTGATAGACCAGAACGCTAGTCTGAACAAGCGAGTATACGGAGTAGTAGATTCTGTACGCAAAGTGCACCTGATTTATTCGGTGGCGCTGTCAGAAGGTGGGAGGCGTATGATTTAAGAGTCATATGATAACTAAGATAATGGAGGTATAGTTAATGGTTATTTCGATCTGTCACATCGACGACCCGACGTTGATGGATTGAATAATACAAGTACGGAGTAGTGAACCGGAGAACCAGGTTTGCGCCCAAGGCAGACCGTGGAGCGGATAGATGACTGTGCGTCGGATCGCATCACACACGGTCTGGCCAAATCCTGATCGCCCGCCTGCGCTCCGGGCATCCGTTTCCCAAGCGGAGAGGTACGACAGGCACTTGAGTTCCCAGGGCCGGCCGTCATGGTAAGAAAACCCCCTCGACTTTTTCCTACAAGCCTCAGTCCCCGTGTGAAATTCCATAACTTTTTCGTCGTGTCCATGGCCACGCGGGCGCGTGAGTAAAATATACACGGCATCCCGCATCACGGCACAACCTTGGACGTCTTCTCGCGCAACGACCCGCCGCCGCGGCCCCTGATGCTGTCCATGACGCGCTTGGCGTCGACACTGGACGGCTCGCCGTCGCGCGACGTCAGGTAGAAGGTCAGGGCCAGCACTAAGACGAGTACCAGGCCCCAGGTCAGGATGAGCCGCGCAGACCGTCTCGGTCTCGGCGCGTAGGGCGAGAATTTGGGCATGCGCGGCATCCTTAGCCGGGGGATGCTGAACGGATCAATTGGTTTTTAATGATTATTGGTTTTTTTCTTCTTCTGGATGGGAGAATGATCAAGCCAGGGATCCCGGTGATTGGGGGTTGTGTTCTCGGGATTGTTGTTGAATTTTATGATGGGCGCCGATGTCTCATGTTGCTATAGCGCCTGACGGAAACGAGCAAGCTTTTGGCGCTTGTCGCGGGCCAAAATGCGCCCCCCGGTGTTCATTTGGCTTAGTCATCATCAAACTCACTAACCTCACTGCTACCTTAGGTACTGGTATTATAATGAAAGCCTACAAAGGTGCTATTTCCTCGACGCAGGCTGACCGCATTATTTTCATTGGGATGACAACCTCATAATATTTAGATAGTCCGTGCAGCCCTCTACGAAATAGGTATTATTTTTGTAAACTACTGCTCATGCTGCCTTGAGCGATCCCGCGACAACGTGAGTAAACAATACTTAGAGGTACATGTCCATGTCCATGTCCATGGCTTGCAATACTAGGGACTTTATTGGATACCGATCAGTTGATCAGACTGGGAGGTTTAATGAATATGACGTCAGTAAGATTATAGTACCATGATAAAGACGCGTCAAGTCGCGACGACGCTAAGAATGTATTGGTTTATTTTATAATTCGAGCTTGGCCTACCTAGACGGTCACTACACGGTCATTTAACGGCTGACGCGATCTCGAAGAGGAAAAACTTGACGCATCTCTTAGCTGCGTAGAAGTGAGGCTATCGGCTGAAAGAACAGTGAGACCCATCAAGTGGCGTCCTACGTGTAGAACAACCAAACTCATGCCGCCGAAACGCAAGTCGACGGGCTCCAAAGACGGCCCGGCCGGGAAGAAGGCCAAGGCCGCTGCTGCGCCGACCGCCGAGCCGAAGCAGACGTACAACCCGCCTCGCAGCAAGCGGTGGTCCCGCGTGTCTGCCTCCGCGAACGCCGAAGCCGGCTACCGGTCGGTCTGGGAACACGAGGAGAAGGCTTACTCGTACGTCACGCTATGCACACCTTTCTACACCCAAGACGAAGAGGACGAGGACGAGGACGAGGATGACGAAGGCGAAGACGAAGATGAAGATGAAGACGAAGATGAAGATGAAGACGAAGATGGAGATGAAGACGAAGATGAAGATGAAGAAAGAGGAAACGAGGAGGTAGCAGGGAGCGGCGAGAAGGATAAGGAGGCGGCGGACGACGACGGCGTGGAACGCAACCAAACATCGTGCGGGAGGGCGCACTGCGTATGCTTCAAGCCCATCACCGCCGCTACCGCCTGCGACCCGGAGCGGCCCCCCTGGGCCATCAGCTGGGCGGGCTACCGCATGTTCGAGCACCAGTTCTCCCAGATGAGCGTGCGGGACCCGGACAACTTCGACATGTACACCTTCAACGACCACGCGGGCTACGGCGCGCTCGAGACCCTGCAGAACCTGCTCCTCGACTTCGACGAGGCCGGGGCCCGCGACGACGGCCCCGGCGGCGGGTGGCGCGAGCAGTGGGCCGTGTGCGAGTGCGTCGGTCACTGGCTCATGCAGTCCCCGGGAGACCTGTTCACGCGGTACGTATACGGATCCCCCGTCCTCCTTTCCCCCGTCTGCGCCGTGCCTTTTCTTCTTCTTCTCTTTTTTAAGAGGCGACCGTTTCTCGTGGGGGCGGGAGAAGACCCTGGCTGACATTCCCACGCGCGCGCAGGATCGACGACAGCAATGGCGCGAGGGCGGTGGTGTGTCTCGTCGGGCGCATGTTCCTCGCCATGCTGGCCCGACTGGACGCCCTGGGCCATATGAGCGACACGACGGTCGTGCGCAGCCTCGGCTGCACAATGGGCCTGTACATGGCGCTCGCTGCCTGCATGCACGACCTGGTCGGGCTGGGCAAGCCGCGGAAGCGCGGCGGGCGGGCGTTCCAGCCCGACCACTTCGACGATGCGGTGCTGTCGTACGCCAACGAGCGCGGCGTCGCCCTCTGCGGCCCCGCCGACATCGACGAGCTCAGCGCCCAGGCCGTCGGCGAGGTCAAGCTGCCCCCCCGGGGCGCCGCGGATCCGTGGGGCTACAAGGCGGCGTTCAAGGCGTATCGCAAGGACCACGCGACCCCGCCGATGAAAGGCAGAGGCCCCTCCATGATCGGCGGTGACCGCCTCGACATCACGACGTGGACGTCTGCCGAGCGCAAGGCGGCTTGTTTCCTTAAGAGGGATCCCCTTGGTAAGAGGGAGATGGATGCGTTGAAGGATGGGATGGTTATGATGCTGGCTTAACTATTCGATTGAGAAAAAGTTGACTCCTAGAAAGAGCTCATCAGCCGCGAAAGCAGGGTGCTGGAGAGTACCGCTCGTCGCTAATCGTGAGAGAACTGATCCGCGAGTCGCTATTTCTCCTAGCTACTCGATCTGGTAGCTCTTTGCTTGCAGCCGGTTGTGCCACCAGGCAATGAGAAGGAGCTAATTATTTGATACCATCCCTCTGTTATCCAATGGCTGACAGTCCCTGAGCGCATGGGCTATTTAAAAAGAGCAAATACCTAATGCGGTACGTGTAATTTGTATAGAGAATATTTGTACCCCTGGTGAGAAAGGGCACCCCTTGGAATAGTAGCTATCGGATCGAATATCGGCCTTCGCATGCTAGAAACTTAAATACCAGACGGAATATTCAGTTGAACTATTGGTCCTGGAAAGGGGTAGGCTGGTCGAATTACCCCTGTGAAGGGGCTTCAAAGAACGTGGCAAAGGCGTTGACAACCGCTAGGGACTCTGAGAAAAGTCATCCATGTCTCTTGATAATTCTGAAGCTTGTAAACTGCCACACGGTTTCTCTTGAGAAGCAGCCAATCATCCAACATAGTCGTTGGGCTTGTGAAGTCTCTTACATGTCTGGCATTGATGCCATCTCCTAGTCTCGATTTATCATTCTTTTTTAGGTACCCAATGAAGTAACTGAAAGACTATTTATTTTATCTATAAGCCCGTCCCAAGGCCACATGGGTCAAATAGTACCAGCCGATTATCGGGCTTCTTTAGGAATGTGACTATGCAAGGCCCAAAGAGTTTTCTAGCATACTTGGGTCATAGTAACAAGTGTTGACGTCCAATAAAAGGGGCAACCTACCTAATTAATTTAACAACCGAGGCAGCAATCACTAACACGTACGGTTCACTAAATTCGTAACACGAGAGTCATGTCGGAATCATCAATAAATTTTTCTTAACCCGGTGGCAGCCGAGTCTTCCATGCTAGGAACTATGACCGTAATAAGCAGCACAGACCCATGACAAAGACGCAGAAGAGCGCATCGTTCCGTACGGTAGTAAAGATCTGAGAATACCGGAGGGCGTGGCGCGCGAAGCCTCCGATCGGGGCCGGCAGCATGCCCGCGACCGTCCACGTCCAGCCCGACGGTGTGAAGCCAGCCCCCCGCTCCATCATGTACCGCGAAGTCAGGAGCGCCGTCTCGACGCTCGTAAAGACGTAAAAGAACCACGCACGCGCCTGATCGATGTTCTGCGCGCCCAGGACCCCCGTGCTCTGCAGGTCGTCGGCGTCCCGCTCAATCTTGGTCCCGGTAAACGTCGTGGACAGCGCCACGTAGATGCCGAGTCCCAAGGCGAATATGGCGTGGAGGATACGCCAGACATTGGCACTCTTGCTCTGCTCGGCCTGCTGACCCTGGGGCATCGCATTGGGCCCGCCGGCGGCGCCGAAGAGCCCCTCAAGTCCGCCGCCCGCGAACGGATTGCTGCCGTCCGCACCGCCGGGCATACCACCGGCCATCATCTTCTGCAGCATCTGCATCATGGCGTCTTGTTCGGTTCCCTCCATGCCCGGCATCCCCTCCACACCAGCCATCGGCGAGGAACGGTCGAGAAAGGGATTGCCGGTGCCAGATGGTGGGGTGCCGTCGCCGGGGAGGGAGGCCCGGTCAAAGCCGAGCATCATCTGGCGGAGTTGTGCCTCGGATATGTTGGAGGGGTCACCCTGAGGCAGGCGAGCCGTCGTTTGCGGGGTATAGTAATGCTGAGAGATGTCGACCTCCTCGGGATCGGCATGGTTGTCTGGGGTGGCGGCAGACGGCGTGGCAGGATTCGTGGCGGTAGGCTGAGGCTGCGAGGGCGTAGATGCGGTGCTGGCTGGTGTCGGCGCAGGCGACTCTACTAAGAATACCAAGTCAGATGAGATTCAATGACCGGGACGAGGAGCCAGGAAATGCCCACCTTTCGAATAGCCGCCACCCAGGCCCGTGATCCTGTCCAGCCTCGAAGTGCCGCCAGCCTTGATCTTGGCCTCCCGGCGTTCTTTCCGTCGGCGGACTTGCTCGGCTGCGCGGGCTGCAGCGGCATCTTCGGCCGACGATATGCCTTCAGATATGCCTTCAGTCATGGTTACGTACTCAGTGAGGTGATGGACAGCGAGGGGGGACGTCGGGCGCAGGCTGTGGATCGGCTGCACTGAGGTGAGCGGAGGGTTATGTGAGGTATTCCCAGGTTAGGTAGTTATTGTTCGTTTGTCCGGTGCATGATGCGTTTGAGCGAGTGCGTAATTGGATCGGCCAGCTCATGAATGCTAAATGATGAATGATGAAAGCCCACGTGTGACAGCCTCCATCAGTGATGTGGAAACGCCCCGCAGCGAAGCCAGGGTGCCCTACTCCAGGGGTCTCACTTGCACTAGGCCCCTCTCTACTTAGTACCTTTTACGTACCTACAGGCTATAGGTAGAACCACAGGGGTGGGCACGCCACTAAAAAAGAAAAGAAGGAACGCCGGAGTGTTCCAGCGCGCCGCTGAGTATCTTGAAGCTTATCATCCTCGTTTTTTTTTTCCTCTGCTAGTTTTGAGCGCCGATTTACCTTCCTTCTTTTACAAAGGACAATGCACCGCGTCCTCACCTCGAGATGTCTCAACAATGCCCTTAATATCGCTGAGAGACCTACCAGACTAGAACTCCCCGTCTTCCTCTGTCCTTCGGTCCGGACACCAACCCGGAGTGTCGCCTTTTCACGGCCCCAGCGTGCACCATGGGCGACGACATGCAGGCGGTGCTTGCATGTGCAAGCTGATGCTTCGACGACTGTTTCTCCCGCAACGCCCGTTTCTCCCCCTTCAACCTCGCCCGTGACTGCGCCCCTCCCCTCCAGGTCGCTCCCAAGACAGTGCAGAGGATGCGGCGCGCTGTCGCAAACATCCCAATCCAACCAGCCCGGCTACTTCAGCCTGGAGCGCAGAGCTGTGCGGGAGTATATCGGCACGGCTCGGTCGTCCAGCCGCTCCCGAAGTGAAGATAAGATTTACGAGGATGCGCTGAGGCGCCTTGATCCAGGACAGTTGGAGAGGCAGGGCGTCGATATCGGAGCGCTGGCCCTCAGCCTGCCTCCTGTCGAAGCAAGGCCACAGGCGCCACCCGAGAAACCGCTATGCGATAGATGTCACTATCTGCTGCATAATCACACCGGAGAGTCCATCTACCACCCGAGTATCGAATCCATCCGTGACACGCTGCTCGAGTCGCCCTACAAATACAACCACGTGTACCATGTCCTTGACGCCGCCGATTTCCCCATGTCCCTGCTCCCTAAAATATCGCAGTTTATCGATACCATGCCGTTGCGCTCGAGAAATCGTCGGTCGCGAACCGGGCGTTTCTATCATGGTCAGAAGACCGAGATGAGTTTCGTCATCACCAGGGCCGATCTGCTAGCGCCCACAAAGCCCCAGGTAGATGCGCTTTTCCCGTATCTGCGTGAGGTCCTCCGAGATGCCTTGGGACGCACCGGGAAAGACATCCGCCTGGGAAACCTGAGAGCAGTCAGCGCAAACAGGGGCTGGTGGAATAAAGAGTTGAAAGAGGACATCTGGAAGAGAGGTGGCGGCGGCTGGTTGTTGGGTAAGGCCAACGTGGGGAAAAGTCGGCTTTTCCAGGATGTATTTCCCAAGGGAAGGATGGACTGGAAGCCTTCGAAGCACCAAATCACTGTCGATATGGAAGCAAATGCCCAGGCAAAACTGGCTTCGCCGGATGAGACAGAGAACGCCGAGGATGGCGCCGGCCCAGTCGAGGATAATCATTTAGACGAGTTCTCGCTATTGCCGCCTGCGCCCAAGGAAGTCCAATTTCCCGAGATGCCCATAGTCTCGGACCTACCCGGGACGACGGCATCACCTATCCGAATCCCATTCGGCAACGGCCGAGGTGAACTAATTGATCTTCCCGGTCTAGAGCGGAGTGGTCTGGAGCATCATGTGAGACAAGAGCATCGTCGTTCCCTGCTGATGCGTTCCCGCATTACGCCGGAGCAAATTACATTAAAGCCGGGCCAGTCGCTGCTTCTAGGGGGGTTCATCCGCATAACCCCCCGCGAACCAGCCCCCGTTATGTTGACATACGCCTTCACACCTATCGAGCCTCACTTGTGTAGGACCGATAAGGCCATCAGTATTCAAAACCAGACTGGCGAGATCAACGTTGAGAATATCGCCATGCCCGGTACCGGGGAGAAGACAAAGCTCGCAGGCTCATTCGAGCTCAAGTGGGATGTGACGAAAGAGCGGACAGGCCCACTGACGAGGAAGGGTGCTATTGGCCTGGACGTGGAGCGTCTCCCATACCGCGTCGTCTCAACCGACCTCCTCATCGAGGGAGTCGGCTGGGTCGAGATCGTTGCGCAGGTGCGTACGAAGGACCTATATGCGCCCCAAGCCCAAGTCGAGAAGGCCGACTCGGCAGTCGACGGCGAACTGGACGACAAGCTCTCCGCCATGGAACGACTCGAAGCAGTTGCGACAGCCTCGGAGAAGACGCGCCGGCCGCCCCCTCCGCCTACGGAGCCGAAGCCGGAGGGCGAGCCTAACTGGCCGATAGTGGACGTGTACAGCCCGGAAGGCAAGTTTATTGCTTGCCGGAAGCCAATGAACGGCTGGATGTTGAACAAGCCGCTAGTCACGGCGGCGTCGCGCAGATCGAGGCCGAAGAAGAGCATGAAAGGCCAAAAGAAACTTGAGAGGAGGGAGCGGCGCGAGGCAAGGGGAGCTGCGGCCCCAGCGACGTCTTAACCTGCGACGTTTGCGCTTTGAGACGCATTCCTAGGGGTTGTAATTTCAAGGAATCTCAAAATGTGTATAATGATGTATAAAAAGACACATATACCCTAGACACGTATAAAATGTATTAGTTAGACTATGCGACGTTAATGTATATTGTATCACACAGCTCCCCTTTACGTGTGGGCGATTGAAGAAGCATATGAGAAACAGTCGTGGGGGAGAGGCCAGCTCCGGCGTAAGCTAGACCGGCTAGATCCGACCGAAGTATCAGCTGATAAGGTGCGATAAAAAAACGAGGGGCAAATTACATTACAAACCCAACCCTTTGAGATGACTATTATAAGGAGGGTATCGGCCATTTCCAGACTGAGTCTGCTCTTTGCGCGTGCTTTTTGTCTTACCTAAGTTCCTATCTAGCGACTCGTGGTTTGCAACGACTCATTACGTCATATGCTGCATTGAGGCTACTTTAAAGGGAGTGAATTATAAGTGCATGTCATTGGTCATTGGGGGGCATTCAAACTCAATCGAGCCGGCATTCGAAGAGGGGCCAATTCAACTTCCCCAACAATCCGGCTCTGTTGCATTCATTCTATGAGGTTTATATTGCGCCTCCTCTGCACATTCGTCGCCGACCGACCGGAACCAGATTAACCTGCAACATGGGGCGGCACTCGACGTCCACGCAATAGAATCCTATCCGTGAGCGATTCTCCCGGGGAAAAAAAAGCGTTGCTGAAGATAGATAGGCGGTTGGCTTGGCCCTAAACGCACGGAGCTGAACTCTATCTCTATCATTTTTTTCATTTTGCTGCGATCTCCCGACCCCCCATCGACCGGGCCGCATCACGAACAAGGTTTCGGAGGGACGCAGGCGGGAATCCGTTAGATAGGTAGAGAGGGAGAAAGGACGCAGCTCGATTTTAATTTCTCAGGAAAGAGGGGGGGGGGACACTGCTCCCTGAACCCATTCTCTAATTTCCGTCCCCCTTCTCTCTTCGGGATCGACGATATATATACTCTTTTATATACATATATATCGGAGTAGTCAGCACACGGTGACGAGAGACTGGGCACCCACGATGTCGGCGGACTCCTCACAGACCCAGAGACAGCAGCGCCAGGCCCCGAGCGGCACCGGCCCGCGCACCCAGGCGCGAGCGCAGGCCGAGGGCTCCGCGACGCAGACCCTCGCGAGCCCCGCGCCGCCCGCGCCGGCGATCCTGCGCCTACGGGGCGCCCACCCGCCCTCGTCCAACCGCGTCCAGTGGGCCGAGGGCGTCGTCGACAACGAGGGGCTGGGACGCAAGAGCTCCAAGGGTACGTTCGCCATCGTCGCTATTATCCGTTGGTGCCCCCGTCTGATTTGCTAATGTCTTTAGTCTGCTGTATATACCACGCCCCGAAGGCCGTGGGCGAGTCCTCGGACGAGTCGTCGTCGGACTCTTCGTCCTCGTCCTCGTCGGACTCCGATTCCGAGCCCGAGGCGTACGACGCGCGCGAGAGGGCCGTGGCGCAGCGCCGGGCGAGGGACCGGCAGCCGCGCGGCCGGGATGATGGGCCCGACTGCGGCCACGACCACGACCATGACCACGGCCACGAGCATGGCGGGCCCAGGACGAAGCGCAAGTCCGCTCGTCGTCCCAGTCCCAATGCGTACGAGAAGCAGCCGCGATATAAACCTCGAAAGGATGACGGCGGCGGCGGCGGCGGCGGCCCGTCGGGCTCGGGCTCGGGCTCAGGCTCGGCGCCAGGACCAGGTTCGAAGATTGGTGCTTAAGGTATTGTATATATCCCGCTAGCCGACGCGCCGTCCTGGCCATCGTAGCCGGACCCTAAATGCGTGCCGCGGCCATACCCCGAGGTCGATGGCCACCAAAAAGTCATGGATAGATCAAATCATGGCCCCATCGCTATCTCTATCACGACAACTAGTAAATTTGAGCAAGACTCGTCCTAGATGAGCTGCCCGAATCTAGAGTCTACACTGTCATATTTGTCTACACGGAAACGAATGCCGTTCCCTGTCTTCCCGACAGAAAGCCATACAGCTCTATTGATGCATGCCCCCCCCCCCCCCCTGGACGATCAAGAATCCCTTCTAGAGTTTCCAGTTTCCATTTAAAAAGCTGGGATAGGGTTGTCTCGAAGTAGCCTGGCTCTGCCTCGACCGACTCCTACTAAGAGTAACGATGTCCCCAATATAGCAATTCAAGACCCGTTCATCGTTGCATGCTGTGTTCTACGCTACAAAGACAGACGGAGGTTCTTAAATGCCTCGTCCTGATACACTAGATTTTGAGTAGAAAAATAGATGTCATTCGACCGCCAGGGGCTACCTAAGTAGCAAACCTGCCTATTAGAAACCCACTCAAACCCTCTTCTTCCGCTGCTGCTTCTTCTTTGTTTTTCCTATGGGGCGTTCCTCGATGAGCCCGCCTATCGGTCTGAATTGTGAATGTCCGCTGCATGGTTTGCACTACGGAGGGGATAGAGCTATGGAAAGGGGTCGGCCAGGGGGAGAAAAAAACGGTAGGACTAAATCTGGTACATGCTGTATGCGAAAGAAAAAAAAAAGAAGAAAAAAGGTAGTAAGAGAAGTATCACGCCCCCCATCCATTTACGATACATCAGCTGGTTCTGTACGTCATAGTCGGGAAGCTTGTTGCCTCTTCCATGTGAATGTGTATTGGTGTTTCTTCAGACACTTACTTACTATCCGATCTCGAATAGACACACACACACACACATATATATATAAAAGGGAGAAAAAAATGCTATAAATTCTCATCATCACCATCCTGCTGTGTAATGTATACCTCTTGGCTCACTCGCTCGGCTCGCCGCACGCGTGTCACCAGCGTGATCGGAGCAAACGTGGGCTTCTCGCGTGCGTGCGTGCCGACACGATATGTCTCGCATGTCCGTCCGTCTTGGCCCCGTACCACCGTTGCGTTGCGCAGCAGTCAAAGTCACTCGCTTGCTGTATCCCCCG
Source organism: Xylaria palmicola (assembly GCA_022385595.1). Classification (NCBI taxonomy): domain Eukaryota; kingdom Fungi; phylum Ascomycota; class Sordariomycetes; order Xylariales; family Xylariaceae; genus Xylaria; species Xylaria palmicola. Next base: position 120,839 of record MU281379.1, on the reverse strand, counting down.
AGAAAACTCCAAAGTAAGAGAAAAAAAAAAAAAAAAAAAAAAGTCACACGCCTGAGTCCGAGCGTAAGTGTACCCCCGCGTACTATGGGAATGACGATGGCAGAGAGGAGTTCGTAAGACACAAGCAAATTGGATTACACATATATCTCACCATATATACTTATGGTATGGTGTACGCATATAAACTCTCTTCAGTCTTCACAGTCTTGATTTCCACCCATTTATATCAGATCAAAAGACACTTCGGGGGGACAAGGTGACGAATCCATTAGAATTAAGTCGTGTTTCTCCGACAAAGGCACCTCGTGTGCGGTGCGCAGCAGGCCATGCTTGCTAACTATGCTGTGTAATGTCATGCGATGCAAATGCCTCGTCGTACCATGCTGTACCCCTACCATGCCGTATCATACCATGCCAAGATCTACTACACATTTTACACCCTTACATATTCAAACTGCCTAGTTTCGCTTCCTCCATTGTATCATCGTCTTATTTTTAATTTCCCCCTCAGTGGTCTTGTTGGGCCCTCATTTCTCTCCCTCTCTCCCTCTCTCTTTCGCGGGCGTGGTCGGACGGCGTCCAAAACCCTCTTGGGCCCACCTTTGAACGTCCCGCCAAGTTGATGGCCAATATGGCGCGCCTTGGTTAATGCCAGGTTATTTCATAGTCTCCTTCAGTGTTCGTGCGAAGGACCCGGCCCCGTGCTATGGTGACTTTGAAGTTTATAGCAACCCTGCTGGCCAATCAAAATGAGGTCAACTCATCTCACTGATGAACTTTTGTGGCACTTTTCTCGGACCAAATTTCCAAGTTCGAATATCCCATACACAGCGTAGTCGACACATCGTAAGACACCTGTTAGGAGGGGAACTCCTCCGTTCTATGCTGCCCCCATAAGCGGGATTGGCTGAGTACGGCTCTGCTCCTGCTTCAGGGTCGTCTGTCTTTATGCCAGGTATGTTCATCGTGTCTCTTTAGTAGGAACAGGCAAAGATAGCGTAGGTATGCCTAACATACTAGGGACTTGCTTTCTCAACAGGCCCTTCTTACGCTGCTCAGGTCGCGGGACACCTTGTATAGCACGAGGCTCCTTCATCAGTGCAGGGTCTAACCTAGCTGGAATCCTTGTTACTACCGCTCGGTATTCACCTGGGAACTTGGCGTTTGGCATCGGTACTGAAGCAGTGCGCCAGAGGTGATCTGAAGAGTCGGCAAGATAAGATGGCAACTTGGTCGGCTTGGAAGGTAAGCTCCTTGAAGCGCCATGAGATGCTCGGATAGTAGAAAGACGAGACAGTCCAGAGGTTAACCCAGGTTTGCCACGAGCCTTCTTGGCTAAAATGATCTCGTCAAAGAGACGGATTGCCGTGTTCGTTGCCGGTTGTGTCTCTCGTAAATGTATGAATTCGTTGAAAGCTGGGATCGGTCAGAACTGAAACCAATGAAGAAGAATAGTTAACAGCATACCTTGAGTATCTCTCATCATTCCCGCGTACTCCTGCTGGTCATAAGGCAAGCTCCTGATGAACCCACTCATGTCAAAGGCATACAGCTGGCCGTTGTTTTTCTGTTCCCTGGACGGCCGGCATAGGTATTTTCGGTAAGTGTAAAGCAAACTTGCTTGGCAGCGAACGAAAGCCGCCCGCACCTTGTCTGCATTGAAAGCCACCGGACATACCAGGCTGACGCAGCCAAGGCAACGGCCGTGCGAGATGGCCCCGCAGCCCGAGCATTTGTAGCAGTTGTCCCCTTCAGAGCGCTCGTCGCATATGGTACAGATAAGGCCAGTATCACTGGAACTTAGATTGAAGCAATGTCCCTCCACCCATACTGTCGTATCTGTGTTACTCACTGGCTGTACAAGCATGTTCGGCATAACTGTCGAGGCAGCGAGAGTGGACTGTGCGTAGGTCGAAGGGGCATAGCCACCAAATCCACCATACGACGATTGCGAATCAATGGAGATGGCTGAGATCGACAAATTGGCTTGGTGCCCATTCAAAAAGGGACCATTGGGGCGATGATAAGGAGCTTGGCCGAACGACGAGCTGCGACGGCCCCTATCATCGAAGTGACCGGACCTCTTCTCCCGTAATGTTGCCGAGAGAGCAAAACCAGAGTCACTCTTTGATATTGGTGTCGATGGCATAGGCGGAAAGTTGACGGAAACAGGAGAGACGGAAGACGGAGGGCTCGTCTTGTTGGATTTGCTTGTAGCCGGACGATCAGCAGCTCCCGGCTTGGCACTGGCGAAAGCATTGAAAACAGGCACCCTCAGCATTTCTTTTGGCTCAGGCTCGCCGAAGGATGATGAACTCTGAGCAACCCACTTGGCAAAGGTACTTGGCTGTGTTCTTTCATGGAATAGTGAGCCATTCTCAGCGGAGAAGGCATCGTAAGGGAAGGACTCAATTGCATATGGTGGCGGCCCAGAGGTAACACCATACCGAATAGCATGCGGTGCAGCAAGCTGTAGTAACGAAAGGAGTTTACGTCGGATTTGCTTGGGGAGACGAACTGGTTGAGAAGTTGAGTCAATGGTGTCCTTGTCGAGGTCAACAAGAACATAGTCATCCTCTGGAAGCTCTATGTTATCATACCGTCGCTCAATGCCGACAATGTAGGGACACGGGGCATCTAGAGCTGACAATAACCGAGCAGGCAATATCGGGATGAAAATACTAGCCCATGTGAGGGGATATAAGAGATTGGCCAAGGCATGTGAGGCCAAATGGAGCATAGAGGTGTGAGAGGAAAGCAGGATAATTCGAGATTCAGACATCGCGTACTCGAACAGCGTAACAATGTTTTCGAGGGACAAGGATCTGAAGAGCGCGTACAGGTCTGTGTTACGAGAACCAGGAAGCTCGTTGACCGCTTCAGCCCGAGCATAAAGACGGAGCTCCCGCACGCCTATCTCGACTTGAGTTTTGGAGCTGAGTGGGCTGAATGCTTCGGTACATAAGTTAACCACATAGCGTTCTAATGGTTGCCATCGCCCTACCCTTGGCGAGCTGGCAGGAACCCGTAGGATACCGCCGTCGGTCATAGGAACTATGACAGCTCGCAGCCAGTCTTTCCAGAACCCTACTCTCGTAGCATCGCGTCCAAGAATGCCATACGCACGAGGGGTCCAAAGCCCACTTTCCCCTGCCGTAAGCCCATCAATCTTTGACGCGGCGCCATGCCTAAGGGGCCGAAGCATCTCTGCCATCAGACTGATTTTCTCTTCAACAGCACTGATTTGTTCATCGAGCATCTCGCGATCTAACGACCCGGAGGGGACAGTTGGTAGTTTGGCGAGGAGCTGCGATAAATGTGCCCGTTGAGCAGCGAGGCGCGCCCCCAGGCTACCAGCAAGTTCCCGTTCTTCTTCACTCATATGGCTCTGTCTCCATAATTCGCATCTTTTTTCAATCTCATCCGCGACATCAGTCGTAAGCGCTGTCCAAACTATGACGGTTATACCGTATATCTTGGAGTTATCATCCGATGTCATCGTGAAGCCGTGCCATGTCGACCGTGGCCGGTCGTCGGATGACACTATTTGAATGTCATTGGGGAACGCGAACATCGGCACATAATCAGGAAATCTTCCTCTCCTGCCTGGGTCTTCCTTGGCGTCGCGAGGCGGATACCTATCGAGTAACTCGGGTTCGAAGCGCCGTTTAAGAGGGTGCATATCGGGGTCTAGGTTAAGAGGCTCGGGAGGAGGGATAACGGAGTTGTAGTTACTGAGTCGTTTTGCTGTCCGAACTGAAGCTATTTGACGAACGTTAGTACACAATGCGTAGGATTTCTTAGAGTTATAGGCAAATAAACTTTCATGAGGAGCCATGTAACGAGAACCTCAATTGGATCCTTACCGGGTCTAGGAGTAGTCGGCTGCTTCCTGGAGCTGTTCATATCTCTGAAACTGATTTTTCGCCGTATGCTCCCCCGAATGCTGCCGCCAATGCCTTTCAGAGGGCTTAACCTGCCATTGGCCGCCTCGTCTGCTTTAATCCGCTCTGCCCGTGGATTGACCATGGGGGGTCTAGCCTGCGTTTTCGCACCTGCGGAAAAACTCAGGTCTTCCAAGAAGTTTTCCCGTTCAGCTGCAAACTTGACCAGCGCCGTATCGAAATCAAAGTCAATAAGAGCTCCTTCTGGCCGGTCAGCTCCGCCCGGAGGGGGGTTGGGTCTGATGGTAGTGCTGCTTCTGTTGCTTCTCGTGTTGCCATCGAGTTCCTCCAACGTATGAATGGAGTTCGAGAATGAAGCCCTGGAAAGTCTGTTGTTCGAGTTCTGACGAGAATGTCGAGCAGAGCGCTTGTGTACAAGCGGCGTGCCCTGAGGATCTGACTGGTCATCTGGTTCGCCATCTTCAGCAATCGTGCTATTTACTTGAATAGGAGCCGTGGGGAGGGGCAAATCGTTGTAAGATATGGACTCGATGCCCGCGATCCAGAAATAGTCCGCGAGCGGTGCCGAAGAGCTCTCCATGGCATTGCAGCCCCGTGGCAGTCTCGGACAATTGGTTTAAATCAGGGATGAACAAGGGAAAACCGAGGTCGAAGAAATGTTGTTGTTGAAAGAATAATACTAGGGCTGTTGGGAGAGCGTCCTGAGATACCCATTCACCAGCGGTGGGCGTGCATCAGGATGAACTGCCTAAGTCCTTATAGCAGTGCAGGTTTGGTGACGTCGATCCAGGTATCTGGCTGATTTTGTTTCTTTTTTTAATCCCACCGAACTCGCCAATTATGAGTTAGTGTATTGTACAAGACACTGGTCCTAGCAGTGAATTTGAAAATGATTTTTTTTGGCCAAGACTCCTGAGAATTGGACTATCACGAGATCCTCTATAATTGGGAAATATCGATCATGCAGGCGGTTTATGGTGCAATTCAGTCAGGGGCACGTCGCTTTGTAGCCGGATTCAGTTGTCAAAAGGGCGCTGGCGCGAGGATGCAGTTACACAACGGGTTGTTATCTGAAAGGTATAGGTGATTGGCTGCCAGAGGGGTGCCAGATGGTCAGCGCATGCGTTCTAATTGTCTTTTTCTCGAGGGCAAGGACAGCCGTGGACGCGGTGGTGCAGTTTGCTTGCCGTTTTGGCCTCGGCCCCGACACGGGGGGGATTAAAAGGAGGCTGCGCGCGGACGAGCGAGCCAATGCAACGGGATGCCGGCGCGTGATCAGTGCACTCGAACGATGTGCGCCCTCTTATTCCCAACGGCCGGTCCGCGTGTACATGGATTGCGTGGGATGTATTCGCGCTTCGACGTGCAACGGTTGCGAGGCGTCTGTACTGCCGAGTGGTCTGGTCTGCTGCTGCTGCTGCTACTGCTACTGCTGCGACTCAGACAGACATGCAGTGCGCCGGTTGCACCTGCAGACGCCCGTCTATTCGATCGGATGGGGGTACGGAACGAGGACAACGGGCAGTGATCAGTGATCAGTGATCCCACTTCTCGCTCTGCACTCGAGGACGGGACGGGGCCTGGACGGGGGGCTGGACGGGGCGATATGGATGGGCGGCTTCAGACAAATAAATGCCAGATTGGGAGACGCCCCAATGCCGAATGCCTTGTCGACGCCGACGAACCGCCTGTCACGCACGTCGCCTCGACAACACGGGCAAAAGAAATAGGGGGGAACCAAGCAGAACTGCTGGCCATGCAAGAGAGAGAAAAGAGAGGGCGGGTTTCTCCAAGACCCAAGACCAATGCAAAGACCACGGGGGGTTAGAGGGCAGAGATCGAAGATAGAGGATTTGATCTCCCAATGGTGCTGCTGGACCGACTGGGGGGGGAGGGGTTCATGCATACTAGGAGCACGCCCCTAGGCCAAGCTAGGTAGGCAGTGGTCGGGTATCTGAGGGTACGGGCAGGAGGTGCGCACGTACAGCTGCAACTTGTGTGTGCTACGTACCTAGGTAGGTAGTACATCAACCATCGTGGGGATCAACGGCGCGGGACAGGTACCTGACTTACCTGACTACGTACTTACTTGGAAAGAAGGGAGGTCAGGACGCGTCAAGCTCGAGGTTTGAAGCTAATAATAGCTAAATAGCTAGCAGCTACCTACCTCTACAGCTGGCTATATTCACGTAGAGCAGACGCCTAACCTGTCAATGCACAGGTACGCACCCGAGTGAGTCAGTACTAATTAAGTACTTTGAGTAGGTAAGTTACGTACCTGATGGTTGGTTAGGTAAGTTACGTACCTGATGGTTGGTTAGGTAAGTACTTGTGGCACCCCCCAGAGTACCTAGGTATGGCCAGGTAATATCCGAGGTACCTAAGTTAGTAGAACAACTACCTAGCTCCGTATATAGTAGCATAGTAGCAGAAGACACCTAAACCATTGCTGTGTCCACGTGAAAATAAGAGGCAGTCTAGGTATTCGCTTGAATGAATGTCAGATGTGCATAGATCGTTCGCTAGATACAAGTACCTGAAGGTACTTGACATACCAACTACAGGTAGTAGGTAGTAGCTTGAGAGGCAGGCAGGTAGGTACTCCAATACCCCTCCTCACCCACCAAGCTAGCCTGCGGCACTACCTAATCTACTACTGGGGACCTTTGAATTACTACGTAACTCTCCCTCCTTCCAAGGTAAGTCTAAGTACACCTAAGGCGATCCTTACTGTAGGAGCTAGGTACGGACATGTAGAAGATCGCCTAAGGGTATGTCTCTGTAGATCTTAAGCCTTGAGGCGCCCAAGCTGCCAAGTTTGTTTTCATCCCCCGCCCTCCCTTCCCATAAAAAACTATCAGCTTCGGGGATACCCTTTTTAGGGGTCGTCGGTCCCTGTAGCTCCCATCCCTTTTGATGTCGAGATCAGGAACATGTTCCATGATTCTAAACTACCCATCACCCATGCTCACAGTCCAGTCATCATGCTACTACGTGTGCCCTCTGACCAGTCAGGTACTATGTAGTTCACTAATATGGATACAAGTAGTTACGTATCTGGTATGAAACGCAAGGATGCAAGCAGGCCAAAGCAAACACCCGCACACACCCCACCTCACTCCATGACCCATGTCAAAGGTGGTGGCTGCTAGTACGGATAGATAGTAGCTGCAACTAGCAGGCGGCCTACCTAACACTATACCAGGACACACTCCCCAAACACCAACAGGCGACCGAAGCGCCAGGCCCCGACGAGGGCGCTTGTGATGGGAAAATCTTCCAGCGTTCTCTGCTCTGCCCTCTGCCCGGCCCCTCTATTCTCGAGTCGTCATCTCGCCGCGTATTTGCCAGTCATGAGTTGAGAGGCGGCATATGACGGAAAGCGGGAAGCCGACGGTGCTCGAATGGATGCCGCTCTCTCGGGTGGCTTGGACTCGCATGCTCGCCTCTGTCTGCTCGTACATGGCAGACGTCCAAGTAAGGCGTAGGTCGGGACCTAAGGATTTCATCCCACAACTTTATTATCCCACGACCAGCGTGTGATTCCTGACCCGGACCAGGGGCAGCCCACCTCCTCGTGGGGCGCCAAATCCATCCCCTACACCCCGGCGGGCGTGCTGGTTCGTATTGGAGCCACCAGGACGCCAGTGTAGCATCGTGCGAGCACACATGCCAGCTTCCTTCGCTAGCCATAGTAACCAACGGGGCCTGTCGGCGTTGGCGGTGTGGCAGAGCTGGACCGTCAGTCAGTCAGTCCGGAACGCAGGTCCCCTTTCAAGTACGAATCCCGACTCGCAGTGCGAGGTAAAACGCGGCCGCGAAAAGCTTTCCCAAAGAAACTGGGTCGGTCTCCTTTTCCTCTACGGGTCGTCCCCACAGAGGACGGCAGCGTCGATATGCCTAGTACGCGTACAAGACGAGTCCGTACGTACGCACATGTCTACCGTAGCAGCGCACACCGCAACAGTGGGCAGCTCAGGTCACCGAGGCATCGCCTGCAGTTAGGTTCCCTTTTCATCCGCAGGTTGTTGTCAACATATATTAGATTAGGTACGGCCTTTTGTCACATTGCCAGGTCATGTCTGCCAAAATTGTATACGAAGCAGGGGTTAGCCAGCGACGTGGCTTGGTGACCTTGGCTACCCAACCCAATGCACATAGTACCTACATACATCCGTACGTACATACATAGTACAAGGCATACCGGTACATTGCCTACAACATGGACGGCCGTACTGGTGTACAGCATATGTATGTACGCAACTACGCGATATGCACCGTACCTGACCCGAGCGCTGCCGGTTCCATCCAATAGTCACGGCTTCAAGACCCGTCGCCATTCACACGAGGCAGGCATCGACGCCGTTGCAGACGCCCCGGCTATAACCAGCGTTCCACAGCCGCCCAAGCAGGAGAAAGGTACAGCAAACCGTGATGCATAGAACTATTTCCAGCACATGCGCTAAATCCAAGCGGCCATGCGCCGTTCGCTTGAATGCGACTTGTTGCCCTTTCCCATCCAACAATCAAACCGCGCAATGAGCGACCAATTGTACTAGGGCACGACTTTATGTTCGGTCCAGCTCTAAATCCCGCGTGCAAATCACCCCAACGACACTAGAAACCGCTGCTTCGTCACTGGTGTCCTGACAACTGCCCTAATGACAAGAATACGGATGTCATAGAGCTTGTTCATCGTCTCTCTTGACAGGTGTGTGTACCTACCCCCGGTGTCCACCAGAAGGGTTGAATAGTCCCGTACTCGCTACACACTCGTAATTAGGAATCTTGGCCCGGTATGCCGCCTTCCGAGCGCATGGCTGCATCCTTAACCTACCTATGAGCAGGATTTGATGCTAAACAGATCTTTGCCAACCCAACTCCTTTTGGTATCGCGCTCGTTGCGGAATCAAACTACTGCAGGTAATCGGATTCACACCAAAACTGTTCCATAAAGCCCAATAAGCGGCTCGCCTTTTAAGGAGAAGGTGAAAGAGGGAGGAGCATACAGATAAACTGAGGGTACCCCCCCCCTGCTAACCTGAGAGATCCGTGCATTCTGGAAGTATCTGCGGCCCACTCGATACATATATATGCTACTTTTGTAATGTACTTAGTATAATGGATTTAATACCGGCAGGTTTAATTACCCTTATTTGGTTGGCTGCTATAAGCTGTGGGGCCCGCACCGGCTGTACCGATGGCTACACTAGCCACCCCACTAGCCACCCTATTAGCCACCCTACTAGCTACCCTACTAGCCACCCTACTAGCCACCCTATTAGCTACCTTATTAGCCACCTTATTAGCCACCCGTGGGGCCCGCACTAGCTATACTTGTAGCTGTACTAGCCACCCTATTAGCCTTATTTTCTGTGTAGCTACATAGGCTACTTGAATAGGCTAACATATTGTTTAACGGAGATTATATGTACGAATTGTGTAATACAAACTAAATATTGTATCGGGTGGACCGCGAATACCTCCAGCGTGCACGGATCTCTCAGGTAAACAGGGGGGGGGTACCCTCAGTTTGTCGCATCTCTCAAGAGGGAGCTAGGTACAGTTTTGAATATTTAGTACACCATTGCAGCTCGATTGGCTGAAGTGTATTAAGCCGCCAAGACAAAGTATAAACACCTGGGGTCTTATAACCAACTCGACAGCCTTGGTGCTTCGATGGCAAAGTATATTGATTGAGATACCACCACTGGATATCACACTCATCGCCTTTAAATGAGATATGCAGTTTAGACGCAAAAGACGTGTCGCCCCGATCATTGATTTGCAGAGCAATCTGCTGATCCTTACTACATAGTGGCAAGGGCAATATTTGGGTCCCGTTAAAGCGCCCAGCGTCTGCAGATGTAATATTATACACGTCGCCGGCGCTCTCCACGATCAACAGCCTGCTTTCCGTTCGACCGGTTTGATTTGCCACCCTGCCTTATAGCCAATTTAATTACAACGCACGTGTCTGCACCGTGTCACGGGCTCCTTGGGTGGTGGTGGTGGTGCAACTCCCGGCCAAAATCAACAATAACTGCAGTTTTATTACCTGCAATCTGGCGTCCGCCCTCCTCGCGCTGGGACGAGGTGGGACGATATAGGGTTTTTGTGGATTTAGCACTATAGGACGCGCCCGTTCCTGGGGGTCACCGGCCTGCTCTCGTACGGGGTTGCCATGTGTCCCGGTTCCTGGATATCCGACGCGACACGTTTTTCCTCCCCCTTCCCGTCCCTAGCCACTATACCAGGGGCACCCAGCCTGACAGGGAACCGCTCTCTACGCGTCCTATACTATACAAGGTAGATAAAGGATGCGTGTTTTCATGTGTGGAAGCGCGTTCTTACTAATGATGACGATATAGCTCTGGGTTGTTGTTGTTTTTTTTATATAAAAATAACCTCTACCAGGCATGAATCGTGCAATCCACACCGTTGGTAAGGGACCCTGGGTCCATCCCGCCCCGCGGCACACATATGTGTGCACGCTGTTTGGCTGGGGTCGAAGCTACTATGTCATCGGTACTGGGGCTCTATGAAGGCGAGAGAGCGTCAACTGACCCGGCATCTTGGGAACCGAATGCTTGTGATAGATCACACTTACCCCAACTAAACGCGCTGGTGAAAATCCAAATAGGATCATGGATAGTTCGTGTTTGGCTTTTGTTTGCGCGCGGCACCCAAATCACGCACGTGTTGGTAAGCATAGCTTTGCTTCCAGGCCATCCGTTGACGCCCTTCACAGGATACACCTACCTAACCCGTGTTAGGTGTAACGAAACTTGATTCAACAACGTATGAGGTTTTATAGACGTGAGTTTCTTGACGTGCTCAACATTTCTCAGCCTTCTTCTTACCACGTTCACCCACCTTTTTTTCCCGACCTGAAACAGTATCTAATACGCTGCGCAACGTACTATCACCTAATGAAGTACAGCTGCCCTGAAAACTAGACAGGATCGGCCATGGGCATCTCGGCATCCTTCGATCCGGCGCACAGACGGACCCAGAGAGATAGATCGGCCCGGGATATATCTCATCTCGTGGTAAGCTAAGGGACGCCTCGGGGCAGGGAACAACCAACTAACTACTTTCGCAGGACAAGCACTGCTTGTACGGTTATACCTACCCGGACGGGCAGGTACAACGGTATCGAGTCATGCAGCTCCTACCGGGGGCGACACCGTCTGCTCACCCAGTCCGTAGCGTGGATAGAAATAAGGAGATCACACCGCGGTAACTACCTGGGCGCGTATGCCCCGCGCCTCTTCTTGCTCGGCAGCCGGGTCGCTATCCGTCCGTCTGGGCGGGAGGCGGATGATGTAATCAAGGGCGAATCGAGCCCACACATTAACTTTCCGTATGAAATTCTTCAGCGGGGAATAGAATGTGACCCCTAATGACATAAATTCATACCCATGGATTTGTGGGTACAACGTCCCTTGAACATACAGTGGAAGCCTGATTGGGGCTTAACAAAGATTTGCTGCTTGAAGGTTATTGGTGTAACAGCATAAGGGAGTAAAATAATACGAGGCTGCGCTTGAGGGTGTGGCTTAGATGGGGGTAAAGCTTCATAGCTAGTAGTTCGTATGTAAAATTAGATAATTAGACTATGCTTGGGCTTGGGCAGGGTGCTAGATAATGAGACATGCTCGCCTTGTATCATAATGCTCCTAGCCATTATCATGTCACATACAGAACCTACGTTTACGTAGGTACAGTCGTCATCGAACAAACTGCTGCAGTCCAGTATAAATAAATTGGCAATATAGTCAGCGGCCAACTGGCAATTGCCCAATGTAGTTTGTCCTGAGTTTTTAGGTACTAAAGACGGCGCTGCATATTTCGTAAGGAATTTTCATTGTCTCTGTCTTATCCCACCCGCACAGAGACAGATTAGTATCGTACATCACCATCTCTAGAGCTCATCTAGGTATATGGAGATGGCAATAACAGAGACGTATCCTCGGGGGCAAGGCACTCGGGATGAAGAGCACTGCCTTATTCTTTGATCCATTGACGGGAATGCAGTATCGCCCGTGTTGGACATTACATATGCATTGTCCTCATAGTACTATAGTATAGCTGTAGTGTGAGTCGAAGAGCATTGCAGCATGTGTCTACGCTTAGAGAAGTCTTATAGCTTAGGCCGTATTCCATGTAGACTAGGTAGCGTCTCTACAAGCTAGCTTATACTGTACTTCGACGACTTCCCTCCCCCGCTGTTTCTAGATGGGATGCTCATCTATTCGATTATATCTACTGGGGAGCTACAAGGTACATACCATCCTGTGAGTGTCAGCCACTCAGGTTTGAAGTTACAAGGGCAGTTGCCTTCGAAAATAGGAATGCCAGTAAGCCGAGAATTCTGCATAGTAAGTCACCGGCTGTACTGAGATGGGGCAGGGCGTCCCTACTGCATAGCATCTTGTAATTCGGCGGCCATAGCTGATGCCGATCTCTTCAAACATCTGACTGTGCCGCCATTTCGAGTATCATATCTATATGCAGGAATGATCTTTTGATTGGTAGTGCTACAATAACCTAAACAACATGTGAAGTCTTCGCACTACGCCTCCCCCGGCGTCAACATCGCAGGGAGCTGGCCCGAGACAAAGAGGCTAAAAGACTGACGACGCGACGACGGCAACGAAATATCTCTTAAGGATTGCCTGCTTTGATGAATGGGCACCTGGCTTGAATGCGGCCTAAGGATATATAGCAGCACGTGGCAGTATTCTCACTCTTCACTTCGAGGAGTGTCATAGCATGTTGGTGTATCGCGCCGTGACTTGCATTACGAAGCACCTAAGTACAAGAGCGATTCTGTTCTTCTGAAGTCGTGTATTGCAAGCCGTGGATGTCGAGCAGTTATGTCCATTCGCTCATCACAATCTCGAGGCCTTTGCACACCTTAACTCGCCCAAATCACTGCCCTCTCCGCTAGCTGGAACAGGGGTGGAAAGCGATTAAAAAATATTAGGTATTCGTCTAGAACCAAACTCAGGAAAGAATCGTGTCTGTTCAATATCCATATCTTACCTCTCCTACGCTCCCTCAAAATGCTGGAAAGGCCACTCTCGGGCTTTGAGCCAAGCAGCGGCTCAGCTCTCCGCATGGAAATTGCTCTCAAGAGTCCTCTCACTACAACCACAAGGGTTGTAAATGATGTGCCGCGAAATACTGTCAATAGCACCAAGCGACGTCTCTATGACATCTCTTCCTACTTTCCACTGTCTGTCATCATAAGGCTTAGCGCCCACGCACGCATATGTATGTGTGAATATACAAGTATAGAAGGCGGAAGATGTAACATTAAAGAAGGTAGTTCTTACAAAATGAATATCATAGATAGTATTTCACAACAACGTTACTGAGTTCCAATTAATGTTTAGGTGCACTTTAAATTATTCCAGTGTGTTGACTAGAATGCCATCAACTAAGCAACAGGCAGTGAGCGAGAATATGCTGCGCAGAGTATCCAGCCTAAACCAAGTACTGCTAAGCTTAGCTTCATTGAAACATCAGCGAGTAACAAACCCAATCAACTCCTATACGAGAACCTTCTGGTATGCGATCCGGAACGCCGTCCACCGTGATCAAAAACCCGACATTTTAGCGTGATAATACATAGCGAGAGCAATGACTAAGTTTTAAGAAGCCTTCTACTTCTTGGACTTCTTTTTGCTCTTCTTCTCGCTATCATCATCAGTGTGCTTCCGCTTCTTCTTTGACGGCTCCTCAACTTCAGCGGCAGCGGCAGCCTTGGCTTCTTCCTTCTTCATCTTCTTGATATCCTTCTTGCTGATGACTTGTGGCGAACCATCGGAGCCTAGCTTGACGTCGCCTCGCTCAAACTTACGCTTAAACTTCTTGACTGAGATACCGGCCTGCTCCGCTAGGCGAGCATAATCTGCCTCGGACAGCTTGCTGCCTGGAGTAGTTGGTGTAGCGGGATCAAGCGATGCTTTCTTTTCATCCTTCTTGCTAGCCTTTCGTGCGTCTTTCTTCTTCTTGTCCTTGCGTTTTGCTACTCATTTGTCAGTCGATGATTATTATGAATGTCACTTTCCGCATGGGCTTCGTTTCTAGACCGGGGCGGGTAAAACGTCGTGACTTACCATCCTCTGTGTCGTTCATTTCAGCGTCTGAATCCTCCTCTTCTGACTCCTCATCACTATCCGCCTCTGCCATTGGCGTGTCTTCGACTTCTTGTATTAAAGGTTTGGATGCCTTCGTTGACTCTGGCGCATCGGCATCGGCATTGTAGTTTCGCTTGGGTTTAATCTCAAATTTGGAGGGAGTGGCACCGACAGGCGCGATCTTGGCGCCCTTGGAAATGAGAGGCTTGCCTTCCAATCTACGAAGCTTGTCCTCGAGGTTGGCGCGCAGTCTAATACCCATGTCGGCTCTCTCATCATCGTCAATCATGATATCAGCCCCATCAATGCCTTCATTGCTGAGATCTGAGAGCGCATCTACACGAAGGCATAGAGCGGTCTTGGCAGAAAGCATACGAGCAATCTTGCCCTTATTCTTACCAGAAGCCTGCCCAACCAGTGAAGAGTGGTATATCAGACCATACTTGGGTGTGTCATGCTTGGTCTTCAGGGCCCGGAAAAGAGCCTTTTCGGCACCAAGGATCTGGATGGTAGAACCAGGACTCTTGGCAAGCTTCATGAGAGAGCCGGTGTGGGCGATAAGACGAGCTCCAACAAGCTCACCGAGAATTTCGGTGGTGTTGGGGGCGAGAGCCTTCATACGAGATGACAAGTACTGTGAAAGTTGCTGTCGGTACTCGGTAAAGCTAATGACTTGTTCAGCCAGGAGCTTGATGTTCTCCAGGTCGATTCCGCCAATCTCAGTACCCATGCTAACTTCGGCAGCCGCCTTGATTCGGGTTTCCAAATCCTCAGGGAGGATTTCAGAAAAGTCGGTCTTGGCGGCGTTTTCTCTTATGCCCATATGCATAATCACGCGAGCATAAGCCAGGTTATCATTGAGAATACGGTCCATTTCCGGGAAGTGCCAGCCATACCACTCCTTCACTCTCATGGCGTAGTTGTTCAGTTCCTTGTCGAGATCATCCAGCAGCTTGATGGCCTGCACGATCATGACGTCGACTTTGTCGGGGGAGAACTTGATCTTGTGGCGGGATATGGAGTGGGACAGAGCCAACGCCATGTTGCCGAGATAATCGGGGTCAAGCTCGGGGAACAACTCGGGAAGGTAGGTTTTGATGGCTCGGAAAAGGTTGTTGGTAGAAGAGTCGGACACGGGCGAGATCTGAAGTTCGGGGAGAACGTGTATCGCAGCACCGAGCTTGGGATCGGCGACGGCAAGCGAGGCTTTCCGCTCTTCTTTGATATCATCGAGCAGCTGCTGCAGCAGAGGCGTCACCTTTCCCTCGGTCAAGGAGGTGTATTCACTGAGGGCTTGCGCCGAGTCCTCGAACTTGACCATCTTCTTCAGCGACAGCCTGGCAGCAGCACGTCAGTACACATGGTGCCGGAGGGGTAGCCGTAGGGCAAGACTCACATGGAATTGATGGCCTCGGCGCTGGAGAGCTGCTCGGCGATGTCATCGCGAGACAGGAGCTTCTTGTCCTTGGCCTTGAACAGGCCGTAGCTGTCGATGATGTTAGCAGACGCCTCTCAACCAGCAGCTTCGGGGGAGCTCACCCCGCAGGCGTTTCGGCAAGAACGAAGAGAGGCATGGCTGCAGGCTGTTGGCAGTGTCGTTCCTTGTCCCTGCGCAGCTTCCCTTGTGGTCGGAGAGGATGTTGGTTCGCCAATTGAAAGTGCGACCAAAAAATAGCTTGAATGAAAAGCTTCCACCGGACAGGCTATTTTTTTTTGCTGGAGAAAAGAAAATTTCGGATTGGGCGTTGAGGCTGGTGAAGCTAACTTAGATAAGAGTGGGGAAGCTGTGGCTGGTATTGGCTACCTAAACCTACCTGCATCTGGTCCACACCATGATACCTGGGAGGTACTTGGGCATGGAGTAGAAGGCCTTGTGCCTTGCCTGACTTGATGTATTAGAAGGGTGCAGCCTTGAGAGGCTTACCCTGTGTCCAGAAGAATAGGTGTCGACTCTCAGTGACTACCTAATTTTAACGTGTTTGTAGGGTTGCCATTGGCCAGAATCTATCTAAACAATATCCCACCACACCCCATTTAAAGCTGTGGCTCACGCACCCGTATAATACGCTCTAGCCTCTGAAGCCATCTACCAGATACCTTAAGACGAGAAAGGGGGAGAAGAACCCCGGGAGGTCCTGGTAGGAGAGTTCCTCTAGCTAACGTTCCTCTATGAGTCTAAAACCTAATATGAAACGGTGTCTCTTGTAGAAAAGATACGAGTTGAGATACAGTGGAATGCTAGATAGGTAGTGATCCCTCACGGAAGCAATAACAAACCTACTTTCTGACAATACCAAGTTACATTACGTATACACCGACAGCTACTGACAACAAGTTTTTCCAACGCCGTAGATTAATCTCTGGGCACTCTGGGCAAATACGAACAAGACTAGGTTAGGTGCCTAGGTAGGTACCCCTCCTCTTACTTTTATCGTTATTTGACTGTCTCTTTGCATAAAACCGACATCTTTATATATGTGGACACTTACAGGTACTTACGTAGTTAGCTGGGTTTTAAGGGGGCGAGGCGGTAGGGTACGTACCTCTCTGAACGGCGAGTGCGCTAAGCTCCATTTGTCGTGGCCTACAAACCGTGGGGAGTCGGGCAGCGTAAGCTACCTCGCCATATAGCATGTCATTCCTCCAGTAGATCCCCTGCTCGTGTCGATGCAGTCGGCGTCAAGATAGCTACTTGCATCACATATCCCCTTCACCACTCACATCATAGCCACGAAGATGGAGGGTCTCTTCTTCAACGTGAATAACGGGCAAGTCCACCGATTGCGCTGTGGCAAATACCAGCTAACACTCGATCTGTAGTTACATCGAGGGCATTGTTCGAGGCTATCGAAATGGCCTTCTCACCGGCGCCAACTATTCCAACCTGACGCAGTGCGAGAACATCGACGGTGAGTAGCCATCGGCGCCCGCGTGACTGTGTCGGACAGAGCTCTGACCTGGCCAGATCTCAAGCTCCAGCTCGGCCCTGCTTACGGCGATTTCCTCGCCTCCCTCCCGCCGAACCCGTCCACCTCCAGTCTCGCTGCCAAAACAACCGACAAACTGGTCTCTGAGTTCCGATACGTGCGTGCAAACGCAGTAGGGTCACTGGCTCAATTTCTGGATTACCTGACCTACGGCTACATGATCGACAACGTTGCCCTGCTCATCACCGGCACGCTACATGAACGAGATACCCGCGAATTGTTGGAAAGATGCCACCCTCTGGGATGGTTCGAGACTATGCCAGTTCTCTGTGTCGCCACCAACATAGAAGAACTCTACAACAGCGTTTTGATAGAGACGCCGTTGGCCCCCTACTTCAAGGGTAGTTTAAGCCACCAAGACCTGGACGAGCTGAATATCGAGATTGTGCGAAACACCCTGTACAAGAACTACCTCGAAGACTTCCACACCTTCGTAAACACCCACCCGGAAATGGCTGGAACCCCCACAGCTGAAGTTATGAGCGAGATCCTGGAATTTGAAGCAGACAGGCGGGCCATCAACATCACGCTGAACTCGTTCGGCACGGAGCTTAGCAAGGGAGACCGTAAGAAGTTATACCCGAACTTCGGCCGGCTGTACCCGGAAGGTACCTTGATGCTCTCTAGGGCCGACGACTTTGAGGGTGTGCGGCTGGCAGTGGATGGCGTATCCGACTACAAGAACTTTTTCGATGCCGCAGGTCTGGGTGGCGGCCCTTCGGGACCCGGGAACATGGCCGGGGGCTCTGGTGGCAATGGCAAGAGCCTCGAAGACATGTTCTACCAGAAGGAAATGGAGATTTCAAAGAATGCCTTCACAAGACAATTTACCTACGCCATCGTATATGCGTGGGTGAAGCTGAGAGAGCAGGTAAGACGAGCAGCAGATGGTTCCCCATATGCAAGGCTAACTGTCTCCTAGGAAATTCGCAACATCACATGGATTGCTGAGTGCATAGCACAAAACCAGAAAGAGAGGATCGGAAACTATATCAGCGTCTTCTAATGGAAACGGATCCTTATAGATTTTGATTTGCTCGTTTTGCACTGCTCTTCTTTTCACTTTTAACAACTGTAGTACTAATGCAAGAGGATACCATACGGATGAACTGAAAGTGTGAAGGGATGTGGTCTTCACCCAACGGCGCTCAGCAGGCTATCGTAGAAGGAACTGGCATGGACACGTGATGGATCGTCCCAACCCTGGCGTTGTTGTATATTACATAGTAGACAGCATTACAGGCATATGCTTCTCGAACCACCTATCATACAATTCGCTCGCTCCATGTCTACAAGGTGATCTGGCCCTTATATGTCGCTTCCGTTAGACCTAGCTCCGCAATCATGTGTTGCCACCGAGCGCTGCCTCTCTCCTTGCGCTCCATGTAAGCTAAAAGCCTTTGCCGCTTGTGGACCATTAGTCTGAGATCTCGCTTGCCCACCTTATCTCTATATCCTCTACCCTTTTCCAATTCATTTGCTAGAGCGCGGATCTTGGCGGTCAGAATTGCGATCTGCACTTCACTGCTACCCGTATCCGGTCCGCCACGAATTGGCTGCTCCTCCCTCACCTGGCCTCGCGAGAGGGGCTTCGGTGGCAGTGTCTTGTCGGTCTCGTGGCGGCCAAAGGTCTCAATACATCTTCGGATGTTGGCGTGACGCCGGTCCTTGGAGGAGCCCTTCTCCAGGTTTACGATGCGCTGCAAAGCCTCGACGACCTTGACGTGCTGTTCTTCGTGCTGCTGTTTCTTCGCCTCCAACTCCTCGGGATTGATGTTGGCATGTGTCGACTCCGTGGGCGCCGTCAGGTTGTAGGCATTCTGGACAGCGCTGTCGAACTCGTTCTGGGAGAGCAGGTTGTTGAGGACGTGGGGCGAGGTCGGCAGGGGATGCGGCTCTTCTATGAGATTCCCCTCGCCGTCGACGCGCGGCTGGGATAGCGGCTCCTGGCCGGCCGAGTCGAAGGACTCGACGAAAGGGGTCGTGATGCCGTGGATGGGGTCGCCCCGCTGCTCCTCTCGGGCCGCTTCGATCTCCCTGCGGCGCTCCAGGTGCGCGTTCTTACGCTGCTCCATCTGGGCCCATCGGTACGGATCCTGCTTCGCGAGCCGGCGCTTCTCCTTTTGCGACAGGGACGCGGTCTGGGTTATAGGGAGGAAGGATGGGGTGGACGGCTTGACCGCAGGGCGAAGACATACTATTCGGACACCAATTAGCCGAGCGAGGCAGCGTCAGTGCTATGCGACTTACACGAGAAGGCGCTCAGGCGTTGCACACCTGGTATTCGGGGCGGCATAGTGTATATGATTCGACGGCGACCGGTTTCACCCTGCGTCTTGAATGCCTCCGAACTTTTTCAGCAGTGAGAATGAGCCAGAGCAAGCCAGCTGGTCCACAGTTGTCTCCAGGATCGGTTCCACTATAGCGACGCTCCCGATGGAGGACCCGGCACCCGAGAGGCTTAGTAAGGATACCGGCGGATCTATCTCGGATAAATAGCAGATCCGCTGTCCGATATCCACGATTGAGGGAGGTACCTAGGTACTCCGTACTATGGCGCCAACATATGGCTTGAGGGTGGCTCAACCCACAACCCTCCTACCTAATTACCTAAGCGGAGCTAGCTGGATACGTACCGACCTCCTCGCTGGTTACATAACCCCGCGGTGTGGCTTCGCTTACCCTAGGCCGAATTAGCCCACCAGATTTCGAGCCCCAAAATTCGTGGGATTTTTGGCGGACATCGCGAACTTTTCTCTCTCTGCACATCACGAAGTTCGCGCTCAACGCAAAGCAACCGCCTCACTTTCCCTCCCCCTTCCCGCGCAACCACAACCCAAGATGGCGCCCGCGAACCTTCCCGCCTGCATGCAGGCCACCTCTCAGGACATTGAGACACTGCTGGCCGCGCAATGCCATCTCGGTTCTAAGAACCTGCAGGTTCATATGGAGCCTTACCTCTGGAAGACCCGTGCTGATGGCGTCAACGTCCTCAACATTGGCAAGACCTGGTAAGTGACGCCTTGATCCTCTGCTCTTGCGCTCCTGCGCACGCTGCCCGTTATGTGCTCTCTAACCCCGGCTTCGTGGCAACAGGGAGAAGATCGTCCTCGCCGCCCGCATCATCGCCGCCGTCGACAACCCCGCCGACATCTGCGTCATCTCCGCTCGTCCCTACGGCCAGCGTGCGGTCCTCAAGTTCGCCGCTCACACCGGCGCCGTTGCCATTGCCGGCCGCTTCACCCCCGGTTCCTTCACTAACTACATCACCCGCTCGTTCAAGGAGCCCCGTCTGATCATCGTCACCGACCCCCGCACCGATGCCCAGGCTATCAAGGAGGCTTCCTACGTCAACATCCCCGTCATTGCCCTCTGCGACACCGACTCGCCCACCGAGTACGTCGACGTTGCCATCCCCACCAACAACAAGGGTCGCCACGCTATCGGCTGCATCTGGTGGATGCTCGCCCGTGAGGTCCTTCGCATCCGTGGCACCGTTGCCAGCCGTGACATTCCTTGGGACGTCATGGTTGATCTTTACTTCTGTACGTTGCACTCGAAGTGAGAAGGTGTTGTGGCCTACGAACTAACAATGATTGCAGACCGCGACCCTGAGGCTGAGGCCGAGGAGAAGGTCGAGGAGGAGAAGGTTCCCGGCGCCGAGGAGGTTGGCACCGCCGCCATTGAGACTGGTAACTTCACTGGTACCGGCGACTGGGAGGCTGCCCCCGCCGGCTTCACTGCTGCTCAGTCTGGCTGGGACGGCGCTACCGATGAGTGGGCTGGTGCTGTTGCCGCTGGTGGCGCTGCTGCTGCTACTGCCCCTACTGGTGAATGGGGTGCTACGGATGCCAAGGAAGGCCAGTGGTAGAATCACGAACCTGACCATTCTGGAAAGGCACGACAGCAGTTTGAAGGACAGACACGGGATTGGGCAGACGAATGGCTCGCTGCTCAGACTGGACAGGCTCACGCCACGCCAGCTTCGATGGTGGAATGGTAATTGCTTGCGTGCGGAATCCAACACGAACAGAAGAAATGCAGTGTAGCCTGGGGTTCGGGTCAACTTGAACGTACTAATGAGGGAAAGATACCAAAGATTCGTTGATGAGCCGATTGGATTTGTTGCTTTCGTAGGTGACTCTCTTGTTGGCTCCTATCAGCCGAAGACGGGGAATGCCCTGTACGGTCAAAGGGATGGACTTGATCGTGATCCCGCCCATGCTCCTAGGTAGCAGAAAACAAAATGAACCCTTGTCTTTTGTGACTGGTCCACCCGTGGCATGAGGTGCAGCGTAAATCGACACCTAGCTGAATTGACTGGATATGCATGCACACGTACCAGGTCCCCTTATCTGGTATAAGTAAAGCAGAGCCAACGCGGAGCCGGATGCAACAATAGACGCTTTGATAGGCATCTCGATATTTTGTAACTGAAGCTGGGCAACAGGGCGGCATGTGTACCCCAGAGCACCGAAGATTGGTTTTCGAATCAACTTCCCGGCATACGCACCACGATTCTTACGATTTAGGTCTTAACCTTAGTTGGTAAGAGCTCGGATGCGATCAACCGCAATTGGTGTTTTATGGGCGGTTAAAGTCGTCATATTTCATTACTATGTATGGTAATTGTAGCATCCAGTGATTCACTGATGAAATTTGGCGAAGACCGCGACAGTGCAGCGTCTCAGGAAAGCTTCATCGCATGCTAGATGAAGGATATAAGTGTGCGGGAGAGATTCCCAGGCTGTTCGATGGTTAAAGGGCATCTGTGACGACGGCAATTAGGTATCACGAGAACAAGAGATAGCAGCCCTTTTGCGGCTTGTAATCACTACGGAGGCTGCCTGATCAAGGACGATGGTCTATAAAGTAGTTTCTTCGGCTAATCCTTCTACAGAAATTGCTCATTCGATAAGGCTATGGCTGTTGTATCCTCTCATATCAAAACAGCACAACCGTAGCAGTGATTGATCTAAGCTCGAGGAGTAGCAATCCTCAAGGCACTTTATATTTCTTTTTCCTGGGGGGATAAAATATATATATATATAAAGAAAAGAAGAAAAGAAAAACCCGGACCGGGTCACAGGGAAATGCGGACGCTTTTAACAATGGCGGAAGATCTTATCATCAAGTGATGCCTTTGCCCGGTCCGGGACCTGATTAGTCATTACTTCAGGATCTCGACGTCTGCAGAAAGACGAGTTTATGCGTTTTGTCCAATGCCCACTCTATGAGGTAGAGCTTTTCCCTACAGCTTCTTGCTTGGACTTGGTGTCGGGCTCGTACTAGCAACACTCGTCGGCGGCGTTATACTCGTGCCCAACAGCAACTTCCACGCTGCCTTTTGCTCCCCCGTAAGCGAACTGAAATCATTGACCTGCCCGTCGTCGTGCATGTGGCGCAGCCCGTACTCGGCCATGATGATGCCGCAAACCCTGCGCACCCTTTCGAGCAAATCGGGGCGCACCTGGTATTGCTTGTTGCTATCCAAGGCGTCGCAGCTCACGTATGCGAAGACTTTCAAGTCATCATCTATACATACCCGCGGGGTCCGCTGGGATCCATCGTCCTAGCCAGGACGCATAGTATCGGGCCTTCGAGTAGTAGAAGCCGTTCTCTTTATCCCGTTCCTTGCTCACCCAGCGGAAGTACTTCGGTCTCTGCGCATGGTCCGTCGTACACCCGTACGCGCTATACTCCTCGTACGATACTAATCTACCTCGATGGCGGCGGCATCGAGATGGTCGACGACCTGATACTGAATAAGGCGGCCAGTGTGATCGCCGCCGGTCCAGTCTTCGATGAGGGCGAGACGGCCGTTGGAGCCGTGAACGTGCAACGTTTGGTTCTGCGTGTTTACTGCTACCCCGTTGCTGGCATCCTTGCAGAACAACTCGTAATCACCCAGATAGGTCCATTCCTTGAGCTTCCTCGGGGACGGTGCCAGGTTTTCCGCACCCTCCTGCCGCTCGATGACCTTGCGAATCCTCGTTCCCATGTGATCATATATATACCACGTCCGCTGCTGCTGTCGTCATTGTCACCCTTGACCATTTGGCGAGTCGTCGTCTTGAGCTGCGCCGCAGAATCCCATCCCATACTCGCGAGATGCGGCATCGACGTCAGACACCCGAACTCCCCGCCCTTACCGTCGTACCCATACTTATCAGTTACACCACCAACCCGCGTGCTGCTAAGCCTGTTGCCCGTTTTCCTCGGCTCCAGGACACTCCCTTCCTCGTACGTATACGTCCTCGTCCACGCCGTGGCCTTCTTGTCGTATGTGCTGTGCTGGGTGGACAGAATGTTATTCGCCGAATCGTACTTGAAAGACTCAACATAACGATTCAGCAGGCCGCCGCTCTTCGGCTCGCTTTCAAACGCCCGGAACGCCCCCAGAGGAGCAGCCTTGCCTCCCTGATCTAGCTGCTCGTGCCCCGAAGACTCGATGAGACGGTAGGTCGCGTCGTAGGTGTATTCGGCATCGGCACTGACTACGCAATTGCGGAAGAAGACGTCCTGCTGGGCGTTGTTGCTGATGAGTGTGATATTGCCCGAGGGATCGTACGTGTACCCAAGATCCTGGATCTTTACGCCGGCTCTCTGAGAAGACACAGTTTTGCGGGTCTTCAGAAGCAGAGTGAGGTGTTAAAGTCATTGATGGTACGCTGGCCATTACCGAAACAAATAATCGTCGCAAAGGCGAGCTCATTATACTCTACCCTAGTGACATAGGTCCCCATGAGAAGTCATCGCTGTTAGGCTTCTTCTCGCCCCGGACGTTGATCGATCGTCTCGGGGAGTCCGGCAGCATTGTAGGTGTAGCGAAGGGCACATCCGTCCGCGGATCGTGAGTCAATAGTCTGACCAATGGCGTTGGTATACGTCGTCTCAGGGTGGATGTCCGGCTCTGGGGCGATACTTACTATATCAGTCCAGTCCAGTGTTAAGCTGTGCTCGACTGCGAGCTGTCTCATCCGAGTAACCAGATGATTCTTGAAGTCGAACTCGGTATTAGTCTCGGTACCTGCTTGGCCGTAGATGCGGAACACGCGCACGGCGTCACCCTTGTTATTAAGCACTTTCCAAGCACTCCCAACCCAACGAGGAGTCAGTGGCGTTGCCAGATCACACTCTGCTATGGTCTTGGTCTGCACGTCACGGCCAAGACCGTCAAAGCAAGTGAAGGAGATGCTAATTTTGGTCTTGGCCCCTTTGGCAAGATCAGACATGTGCGTAACCCTGCCGAGGGTTGCCGCAAATGCTGGCTTGGATGGCCCCTTTTCCTTGTAATACTGACTAAGGTCGTATATGTAGCGGACTGTGGCACTCTTCAGTAGATCTGCGGAGTGTTCCACGGGTTTCCGCGGCAAAATCTGCCGTTTTATTCTCTGCCAGTTCTATTTAAATACCGTCTTGGGAGTCGCCGAGCTTTTCGCTTTTTAACCCATGACAGAGCTGGCTATCAACCGCCCGAGACAGCCGCACTTGAAAGCCGAGCGGTTTCCATTTGAATCTGTCTCGAGAATTGGCTTCATGTTGCTATAATCATGTACATAACTCGTGACATTACCGACTATATCACTACTTCTGAGAGTTAGGCTATGGCTATCTAGCTCGATCGTCGACGAGAATCCGTAAGGATCAAGTATTCTCAAAGGCGTGAAGAAGTGAGCTTTAGCAGACTTGATTCCTCTGCTAGCGTCGCAGCTGGGTCAGCATGATAGAACATATTTGCTGTCGGTAACCACCAGTTTGCTTCATCACCTTTGAGCCTCTCGTATTTATAAGTCTTGTGCAGGACGTTTTCTTCGTCCGCAATCAAGGCCTTTCCACCGCGTTTATACTTTGAGATGAGCTCTGGCGTAAGAGCAAGAGTGTACGATATACACTCTATGGCCATCGACTCCAGCTTGCCCTGCTGCAACATGCCGGTCAGATCATTCTTGCGGTTGAGAGTGGCATTCCTAACTATGATGCGCTTCGCAAGCTCGCCGTCGCTGACCGGAGTGAAATCGTCAGGCTGAAATCTCCCTTCCCCCTCCTTGAGAACTAAGCCAAACAGCTCATATTTCGTAGCAGAACTCTGCAGCGGCGTGCGATAGTCGAGACTATATGCCTTCCCCTTCTTATCTACAGCAATTAGTATACGCATATTGTCGAAAATAATGCGCGTCGTCTCTTGCAGTTTCTTCGGTTCCCCATCGAGTGGTGACTTGCCTGCCGCTCGACCATAAGATATTTGCACCGAGCTGAGAATGTTGCCGTACTCGCCAACTTTGAGTGTCAAGCCTTGCTGGATACGCTTGTCATTCTGGGTGACCGCCTCCCGCTCCGAGCTGTACGTAACTTGCTCCCTCTGGTACGTATGACACACGGAGACATCACTTATGCCGTGTCGCTGAAAGACCTTGACGTTGAAACCGTAGTCAATAACGCGATAGGGAAGATAGGCCAAAGGAGACTCGTCGAGGGTGCAAATATCCTCACGTAGGAGAGAGCCTTTGAGAGCCCTAGACGCATCCCTCGCCTCAGTGGCTTTCAGACCGTCCGAGTCAAGCACTATCTAAGTCTTTCACAACATCTCTAGCGAAGAATTGCTCAAACTGGTCCGCCGTCAAATCAACCGCGCCCGCATAGTCCCTTGCCATCTTCCTTTGCAGCTGCTCATGATCCATATATACGCCCGTATGATACCATCTCTTCGTTAGCACTGGCGGAGAGAACGACATGTCATTTACATTTTCCAACTCCTACGGGGCTGAACTTCTCAGCGACCCCGAAGTTTTCTGGGTCCCACTGCTTGACCATGCCGAAGCCGTGGAACTCACAGTCGTGCCCGTCGAAGTAACCATGGTGATATGCATAGCGACTCGCGTGATACGACCGACCGACACGGTGTCATACGTCCTCACGCGCTTGAGACATTGCATGGGAAATGGCAAGGGTGTAATCCAGGGCTATCCCCCGAGTTCGTCACGCAGGTAGAAAGTAGTAGAGGGGAGGTAGCTTAGGTTGGTTTCCTTGCCACCCGTTCAGTACGGGCGAAGGAGCCTTCGGAGCGCGGCTGGTATCTGCGAATAATATAGTCACAGGCAATCTATGGCTGCTTCGAAATAGGTACCAAGTCCTCCTCATCTTGTAGGATGAACACGTCGCTATCTCGTGCATCCTCGTACTGCGGTCGTCCTTTGGACACTCGTCGAGTTCCTGCATTTCTCTGGCATAAGCACATTAATGCCACCGCTTCGCTACAACACTGCCACTGTTCTGCATTTGTCTGACATAAGCAGTGCTTGCTTAGGGACCCTGTTGTTGTTAGTTATTGGTACATATGGAGAGACTCGACACCGAGGCGAGAGAGGGGTAAGACCGTACGAGTGTGTGCAAGCATATTTAAAGTAGCAGACGTCTGCACAATCGCTCTCGTAACTCATCCCAGTCAATCGCCATAGACACTGTAAACGCCACCTTTCATACGAAAGATGACCGGAGTGGCCAATACCTTCGACGTAATTATCGTGGGCGGCGGGACGGCCGGGCTCGTGGTGGCCTCGCGGCTGTCCGAAGACCCTGCGCTCAATGTCCTTGTCCTTGAAGCCGGCCAGGACCTACCACAGCTGCCCGAGCAGCTGATGCAGACTATCTTGACCCCAGTAGGGCATTCTCAGCTGCACAGGTCACCCGTGGATTGGGATCTTAAAACTGTCCCTCAGGTAAGACTAGACCACCATCTCTTAATAGAGAGGCAACGGCACGCTGACACCCGACAAAGACAAACCTGAAGGGCCGTGAGCTCAGAGTGCCCCAGGGCAAAATGCTAGGTGGTTCGAGCGGCCTGAACGGGCTCTCTTTCACCGCCAGTGCTCAAACTCTCGTTGACGAGTGGGCGGCGCTGGGCAACCCTGGCTGGGAATGGTCTTCCTTCTCGCAGTCTCTCGTAGAGACTCACACAGTCGTGAAGGCCCCGCCCTCTATCGCAGCAGGTAGCGGGGGCCACGGCCCCTTGAAGGTGGCCTATGCCGATGACTACGCGAGCGGGTGGCCCAAGGTCTGGGCGGAAACTATGGAGTCCCTCGGGTTTCCAGGTGCTCAGAATATGCTCACCAGCCAGGCCCCCGGCGGGGTGATGATACCGGATACTGTCGACCCGGCTCTAGGTATACGGAGCTACGCGGTCAACGCGTATTTGTCCCCAGAGGTCCGCGGGCGAGCCAACCTGACGGTGATCACCGGTGTCGAGGTGAAAAAGATCGTTATGCGCAAGCCCAGCAGCGGTGATGGGGACAGGAATGGGGATGGGGATGCAGTCGCTACGGGCGTTGAGTACATCGAGTCTGCGACCGGCGCGGCCAAGACGGCCACCGTGCGGCGGGAGGTTGTCGTTTCAGCGGGGGTCTTCGGGTCCCCCAAGATCCTCGAGATCTCCGGCGTCGGTGACGCTCGACGGCTCGGCGCGCACAATGTTGTCGCTGACGTGCCGGGCGTCGGCGAGAACTTGCAAAACCACCCCCTGATAACAGTGTCGCTTGAGGTAGCGGATGGCGCTCCACCCACCAAGGATGCCTTCCTGCGAGCCATCTTGCGGCAGGACCCGGAGGTTCTAGGAAGCGCCATGGGAGAGTATATACAGCATCACAGAGGCGTTTTTGCGAGCAGCGGCGTGACATCGGGCGCGGTGCTGCCTCTGCCTGGGCTGGAAACGCCTGCGGGTAAGAAGGCACTCGAAAGTCTCCTCGATAATTCTGGGGCTCTTTCGGATGGTCTCTTCGCTGTGGCGCACGAGAAATTCGTCCGGTCCATCATATCGTCGCCGTCTGAGACGTCTGGGTACTATATATTCGGACCTGCGTACGCCGCGTTCAACCCTGACGGTACGGGCGCGGCACCACCACTAGACGGCTCCGAGGACAGTTACATCACCATCGTCTGCAGCCTCGCGCACCCGCTATCGCGAGGTTCCGTGCATGTTATTAGTACCGGCGCAGACCAGAGGCTGGTCATCGACCCGAGGTTTTTCAGCCACCCGCTCGACTTGGAGGTCATGGCGCGCCACGTCCAGTTTATCGAGAACGGCCTGGCGACCACAGCGCCCATGGCAAAGTATTTGAAGCCCAACGGCAAGAGGGCGATTGGAGCTCCCGGCGCTGGGGCCTTGGAGGATCTTGACGCGGCGAAGGAGTAGGTCTACCGTCTCAGCGAACACGCTTCACGTCCTCTTTCCCCGTGATTCTTTCCACTTGTTCATTCTGCCAATGCAGAGTTCGATCATCCGACGCTGATGCGCTGCTAGATTTATCAAAGACCACGCCATTGGGGCGCACCACTACACCGGGTCCTGCTCGATGCTCCCGCGCGAGATGGGCGGCGTGGTCGACTCGCAGCTGCGAGTGTACGGCACCGCAAACCTGCGCGTGTGCGATGCCAGTGTCATTCCGCTGACGCCACGGACCAACCCCCAGGCTACAGTATACGGTGTCGCTGAACACGGCGCGAAACTGATCAAAAGCAGTCTGCGCTCAGGCTAACTAGAGAGCTGCATCTCGTTATGTATCTCGCTATCTCGCTATCTAGGACATGACCGGTAGGGTGCAGGAATTGTTTATGCAAAGACTGGCCCGTCTTGGGTTATACACCTAATGCTTTTCGCTGTCTTGCCGTCTGGTTTTCTTGTCAGGTAGACACGGGATTCTCAAGTATCTCCTACCTCAGTGTTGGCATGTCAAGTCGTCTAGTAGATACTTGGTGTAGCACCAGTCAGTGGTTCTATCGGATATAAGCAATAACATAAAATAACGCTTGCGGCAACGACTTAGATCAATTGATCTTGTCTAGGTCACAGGTGGTATAATGGAATCCATTTTGGAGTCCCAAAACCTCCAGTCCTGGAGGCTTTCATACCAACTCTTCAACATCTGTATGCACTATCATCTACTCCCAAGCAAAGATCGGAACCAGTGTTAAAAGACGACTAAATTCAAGCACAACTATTGAATGATCTCGTATCAAAAGAAGTGACTTGCTAGCTTTGTGTCTTCGTCTCCTTCATTTTCGTTCTTCGGTAATTAGGAGTAACGAGGGGTGGATATTGGGAGATGTAAACATACGGCTTGTACGCAAAGGGTAGCCATAATCTCTCCCGTGTTGCCAATCTGCGGGTCAGATCTCCCCGATGTCCTCTTTGACTTCGACTTTCCGGGCCACTACTGCCGTCGCATCAAGTCCGTGAGCATGACCATACCGTGCGCCGTCAGGCCTTACACCGGCGTCAACGCTACCTTAACGCTCCTCGAACACCGCTACCGGGGCAAGGCGGACACCAAGAGCTAGCTCCTCGGACTATCCCAAGAAGACCCCGGAGGACAACAGATTCCAGACAGACCAGTGGCCGATCTCTTCCATCGCCGTTAGTGGCGGCCAGCAGGACAGCGAGGTCTTCAACCTTGACAATGCCTCTTACTGCTCTACAGGGCCGTCTGCCATTCTTCACACAGGGCAAAGCGGCCAAGGCCGAGACCATCTTTGTTC
Organism: Xylaria palmicola; assembly: GCA_022385595.1. Classification (NCBI taxonomy): domain Eukaryota; kingdom Fungi; phylum Ascomycota; class Sordariomycetes; order Xylariales; family Xylariaceae; genus Xylaria; species Xylaria palmicola. The sequence goes on along the minus strand of MU281379.1, from coordinate 91,265 downwards.
TCGTCGCGTCCGAGGTGGCGGTCGATATGGTTGACGACATTGAACTGAGTTGCCTCGAGCAAGGTTTCCCTGAAGGCCGGGACTCCCAAGGATCATACCGGGTGGCGTTGGCGGCAAAAATAGGCAGCCGCCGTCACGGACTGGAGTCTCACTCTTCCGTCAGAGGCAATGAGTGCGCACGTCTCTAACATTCTCGTTGTCTTTAGATATACCTTGTAGGGAGAGCAAATTAGGGCTAGGTAGCGACTGAAATGGCATTCACAAGAGTAGCGCATGTCTAGAGAAATAGCATTCGACATTGGATTTACTAAAAAAGTGCTGTACTTGAACCTTCTTCGTTTACGTTTCCCTCGTGATTCGACTATAAGTGTTATAAGTTGTGTTGTCAAGTGATGACTGGGTCCAGGCAAGCTTATCTAGATGCGGCGTATCTCGCTACCACCATCCTACTCTGATCGCCGATGAAGCAGCACACACTTTCCCAGATATGACAAGTCGAGGCCCAGCGCACACATCACGCAACGTTAACGCAACCCCCCCCTCTTTATCATACATTTGCTCATCCCTCTCCCCTTCTCGTTCTGTCACCCAATTTCCTCGCAATGGCCGATGCCCATTTCTAATCCTCCCTCAACTTGTACCTCAGGTACATCCTCTTCACGGGCTTCTTCGCCGAATGCAGATTGCGGTCCATCATGGAGAAAGCGCCCTGGCTGACGCGATTGCCGTCCTTGTCGGAGAGCTCGAAGTCGAACGTGGCGAACCAGTGGGCCGTGATAAGGGTGTTCTCGAGCTTCGCGAATTTCATGCCCACTGTGGGGAGCCACCGTCAGTCGGCACGTAAGAAAAATAGGAGGCGGGATCTAAAGTTTTTAAGAGTAGAAGAGAATTGCATGCGTGCAATGCCAACAACTTACGGCAGGGATGACGTCCGGAGCCCCAGCCCATGTACCCGTGGGGGACCTTCTTGTCCTCGGCGTTCTCCTCAAAGTACCGGGACGGGTTCCACCTCAGCTTGTCCGTGTACCAGTCGCCCAGCAGGCTGTCCTCGAGGAGGTAGATGACGTAGGCGCCGTTGGGGACGACCTCGCCCGAGTCGCCGATGGGGATGTCGCGGCCGGACGCGTTCTTGCGGAACGTCGCGCCGGGCAGGGTGAGGCGGATGGTCTCGCGCAGCGCGAGGTCGATGAGCGGGAACTCGCCCTCCCACGCCTCGACCGTCAGCGTGCCGAGCACGTCGGCGCGCGACTGCGACGGGCTCGTCCGGTGCCGCGCCACCACGCCGTCCACCTCCTCGCGCAGCCGCGCCATCCACTCCGGGCTCTGCGTGAGGAAGACCTGCAGGTAGCCGACGTTGATGCCGCTGTTCAGCTGGCCGGCGAACAGGGCACCGATCTCGAACTGCGGGGGCCCGTTAGCTTCAGTCTGTACACCACTGTCCCATCCCCTTTAACGAGGGCCGATTTGAATTCACCGACGGCTCAGACATGGGGCATCCAACATGGAAGGGAGGGGGGGGGGGGACATACCGCCACAATATTGGCGAGGCTAAGGTCACGGTCGATGAGGAACTGCAGGGCATCGTTCCCCTTCTTCCCCGTCTTCTTGCGCTTCTCGATGATGTCGCGGAACACAAAGGCCAGCTTGGCGCCGTAGTACAGCCGCATGTACTGGTTCACCGTGGGCAGCCAGGGGAAGATGACCTTGGCGAACGAGTCGGCCTTCTCGAACCAGTCGAATATGGTCAGCGTGTGCCGCAGCAGGCCCGGGTCCTCGGCGATGTCGTTGGCGCCCACCGTCCGCATCGTCAGCTGGTAGACGATCTCGTAGAAGCTCTCGAACGGGTCCGTCACCCGCCAGTCCGGGTCGGCCCCGGACGGGCCCGCCGCCGCCAGCGCGTCGCACGCCGCCCGCGTGTCGCCCGTCAGCAGGTCGAGGTTCTTGACGAAGTTCTCCTTCCGCATCAGCGCGGTGAGCCCCTTTGCGAACGTCTGCGGAAACTCATTCTCCTCGCCGGTGCTGGGCGCCTGCGGCTGTCCAGTCAGGAGCTCCGCGAAGCTGGGGATGGTGATTATGTTAGCCACACATGCATCTAGGGAAAGGGGGGCGGCTAAAGTCGTGCGTCGCCCTGGCGGACGCCGGCTCGGGTCTGTAGAGGGGGGATGAGGAGAACACACGCTTGGGCAAAGTTGAGGTCTTTGCTTTCGAAGAACAGCTTCCTGCCCTCGGGACCCGATATTGCTACTAATTGCTTCTTGCCGATGTAGAAGCTGAAGTTCCCCGTCTTCGAGCTCCGGATCGCCTCTCTCGTATAATCGGCACGGCGCCAGTAGAAATCCAGCGCGCCCACGATGGGCCAGTCTCCCTTCTTGTGCCACTTCGGTGCGTTTTGGGGGAACGCCGGTCGCCAGAATACCCGGTAGAACAGCGTCGCCACCATCGTCAGCAGCAGGATCCAGGCAGTTGCCGGCCATTCCTGAGGCCGCAGCGCCGTCGAGCGGATGGCGTCCATCTTGGCCGTTCTGTTGTGTGTTTCTCCAACGGTTCTGGGCGGACACACCACGACACAGCGCGGCGACTCTAGGCTCGATCACACAAATCTCATATAGCCATGAAGTAGTTATTAGAAGCAGGAGGCTATCGTCGATGACAGATATGTGATGCGCGCGGTGTCCACTACCCACGCATTCCAATGGCGCATATAGTTTCAAGAGGACAGCAAGCAGACAGTTTATCTAATGCGATACGATGTTTCAAATAGCGCAGCCCATACCGACAGATATCTATAGGTACTATGAATTCAAATAGGCAAGGTTCTCTAGCCGAGCTCGTAAGCGAGTCTGGAGGTTGTTCTACTCTCCTTATGGCCTACCGAATGTATGTAGGCGAGCTCTTCATTCAGTGACCCCGAAGCGACCGGCTGGCTCACATACCATTGCATGGCTACCCAGTACCGTCGCCACCGCCAGGAGGATGATCCCAGCTGGTGGATTTCCCAAGCTCGGGAAACCAAGATCCGAGTGCACTACCCGACGCGATCCACACTTATCGAGGAAACTTGGCTATATAAGGTAAGGCGACGAGACCGAGTGAGACCGACACAGGTGCCGTACAAGTACCGGTTACTAGAAACATGCCTATCGCGAGTAGGTATGGTAGGTAGTCAGTGTATAGAATACCACGTCCTGTCTTGGCGCTGGCTCTGGTCTCGGGTTATTTACCCCGCATTAGATCGGTTGTATCTGTAGTTATCGTAGACGATAACTACCTATGTTTTTACTACATAATAAGTATTCCGCGCGGTATTATCGCGGGTGTCCCATATCAGCACGGGGGGGTCAAACATACCAGCGTCGGTTAAGACCATGCTCGCTACCTTGTCCTAATTTAGAACAGCTTGACCACGTGGGGAGCCAACGGTGAATAAGACCGAACAGCGCGAATTCGAGCTCACAAAAAGCACCGGCCAATGGAGCTCGGTAGTGTGCGCTTACGTCCATGGTCCTTCTCATTTGTTGATCATGGACCGGGGACTATAAGCGAGATCGCCAGCTTGCTTGCATTGACAGGAAACGTACATGGTGTACCGTGGTTGGCCCGGCGCCACTCAATGGGTAAGTAATTGGGTTTAGTCCCTACTTAGCTTAGACAAGCATCATTCATGCCTCGCTTGGAACATGGTGATATACGCTAGGCTAGATGGGTACTTGAAGGGTATTATCAGATTTTGTAGGTAGTTAGCAGTGCAATGCTCCTGCGTAGAAGGCCAATCCGTAATCGACCAACTTGGGAGAATCGTTGCTTCGATAATGTTCGGCATACTCCTTGGGGCTCTGAGCATGGCTACGCTCGTGTTCGGGTCATCAGCCGTGCGTACTTATCAATATTCTCAACATCGTTTGTCGATTCCAAATATCCCTGCCAGCAGTCGGTCTAAGCGATTGGCGGACGATCCACTCGACTACTTGGCTCCCTGGACTCTGATCTGCAACGGCATATGGGCAAGCTAAAAAAGAGGGTAGCAGTCGCATAAGGGGATGCATGATGCGCTTCCAAGACTTAGATAGTCCGTACTTGGCTATTGCAACTAGATACAAAACAAGCTCACAGCACTGTGACGAAAGCTCAGGCCGGCTTCTGCGCTCCTCTGCTCACAACACCTCCAATTCTGGATAGTAAGGATACCTGGTTCATATGACCACTATGCTCCCAACTCCCTTCCAATGCGTCATTTGCGGTTTAAAGCCGAACGGAAGCAAACCACCCGTGAACACCAAATGTGATGAGTAAATAGAGTTCTCTTAGCTTCATGCTGCTGACCCTGCGGGGACTTGCGAGGGTGAGGGGAAAAACGACAAAGAAAATAGGCTCGGGACAATAGATGTAAAAATTTCCTCTACGAAGGACTGAGATGCTAAGTGTTTAGCGCAACAAAAAAAACGTTTTCTCTGGCATGTTTGTCGTGGTATCATGGGGTATCAAAATCATCATGTGATAAGCCTGCCTATGCGAGACGTCTTTTGGAATGAAATGGTGATGTGAACCACAATATGTGAACGTGGGGAAACTCGAATACGAGTACATGTTATACAGTTTGAATGTTTGCGCAGCTTACGGGAGTGCCGTAATACTGTGCTCAACTTCATTAGTTGTCAGCGGTAGGTGATTTTCACTCGAGATCCGCAGATCTTTTTCGAATTTCTTCATCGCTAAGCGCACTCATCCACAGACAGCGCTCGGTTATGCCTTCAATTGGCTGGAACTGATAAAATGTACTCGCTTCTAATAGTCGAAGCAACGTCTTAACAATTGAAGCGGTAGTTCGGCAGCGCTCAAAGTTAACCAATGGAGGGGTAGTTGGCGAGCTGGCAATTTCGGAGGGTCGTTGAGAGTTGAAGAGTAGATCATGGGTGTATATTCCTATGAACGGGATACACCCAATGTCGGCCGCATTACCGCCGCCCTCCATCTCCGCTCGAAGATTGTAAAAGTTTCTCGTCGGCGAAACTAGTGTTTGCAGATCGCTCATCGTTTTCTTATCGGTTGAGGGAACCATGGCCCAAGTTTTCGCAAGGCGCCCAACCTCGTTTGATGTTAGAGCTACTGTGATTTGACTCATAGTTGCGAAATTGCGGTATTCCCTGCAATGAGCAGCAATATGGATGAGCTTTATGATGCAACGAGCTCGTTCCTCCAATTCCTGTGTCAAGACAATCTCGGAAATAGCCCACTTGACCATGATATTGAAACGCGCAATGACGACCTCCACACCGCGTGCGTCAGTATTGCGGAGGAAATCGACCCAGGATCGAGAATCATTGTGGGAATCTTTCCACTTCATTTCGATGAGCTCCTTCCAGTCTACGTCGTTGAGTGCATCTTTTTCAATCAAAGTAAACTGCTGGGCAAGGACTCCCGAGTCAAATGCCAGAATAAAGGGAAGATGCAAGGGCAGCTGATCGGCTGGTTCTGGTAGCAATTTTGTAGCGTTACTAGGCACCTCACGCGTGCTTGAAGGTGAACCGAGGGCTCGATGATACATGGCAGTTGTTGGTGTGGCGTCGGGGGTCGGTGGCAGCGGCTTCTGCGACCAGAGCTGGTATTCGTTAATCTCAGGGGTATGTACCGTCTCTGGCGACATCTGGAGAGCTTGCACCAGCGTCATTTTGATGGATCCTTCTTCGTCTGAGTATGAGTTCGTTTCGGAGATGTCTCGTATGTGTGGTGGTGCGTGATGCCTTCCAACTTGGTTTGATGAGAGGGGCCGGGGGATGTAGTCACTCTCGTCTAGTATCTCGGCGGATAGCTCGGATGAAAGCTCTGACTCGTTATCGCTCTCCACGTCCAAAAATGAACGGTCCTCACTACGGTTGGCCGCTAAGATCATGGCTCTTTCTAAGCTTTCCGTCCTGTTGATAAACTCAAATGACGGATTTGGAGGGGATATGGGAATCGGGGCTTCCCCTTCGTCGACAGGAGTATCAGCGTCCACAAGTATAGAATGGTTTGTCCACTCAAAGGTATGCGTTGTACTACGGCCATCATCTGTTAATCCTCTGTCGAGTAGCGGTATTGAGTTGTAGGTTTCTAGCGAATCCTCTGATAGGAATGAGCTGATTTCTGAGCGGCGGGGAACGTGATTTTGCGCCGAGTTACCTGTCGCAGGGCCTTCGCTATAGGGTGATATTTCCGGTGCTTCATCCTCTCCGACGTGTACATAACGGTGCCTCTTCTTATCCTCTTTAGCATGCTCTACGCCTGCTGATGGAAAAGATGCACGGTTTGGATTCTGAAGGCCTTTGTTTGGCATCTCCAGCGGATCAATAGAAAGCTTAACCGTTTTTCTTTCATATTTCCCTTCCAATTTAAGTAATGCCGATTCGACGCCACCATCGTCATCCACATCGTCAGGGATTTGCGCGAGCTTCTGAGCTTCAGCCTCGAATGATGGACGCATGATTGGTTTTGACGAATGTGTACTGAAGAGAGATAGCGGGCGTTTTGAAGCTTGCTCAGCCATAGCTCCTAAGGAGAACACCTCACCTCGATTCGCCGGACACCCACTATTCCTAACATCCACAAAACCGCTGGAATTCCGAACAGGGCTTTGAATATAGGAACTCCGGAACGATTCAGAATAAGCTGTGAGCGAACCAATAGACTGTGACCTGCGAAGTGGTAAGGGGTCGAGTTGCGTATTGCTTGCCGCACCCCTTAGATCGCCGCCTGGTTTTCTTCGTAACATCCTCAAAGGTGGAGGCATGATTTCTGACCTGACCGAGCTTCCCGAATAAGTCGTCGCATCGAAGCTTTTGACTGTCGATCGTGCTTCTTGGCCGCTGTGGAACGAGGCCCAGCGCCTCTGAGAAAGAGAGCCCCGGGATCGATAGCTACGACTCGACTGTTGTCTCTTATGTCGGTTGAAAAAAGCGGAGGGTGGTTTACTGGGTGATTGTCCAATAAAGCTGACAGGTAGCTTAGCCTCCTTAACCGCACTACCAGTAGATACGGCCCTCGGACCTGTGGTCTCTGGTTTAATCGTGGTCATATCAATGTTCGGCAAAGGATCTGTGCTTAAGGAGGGCTCGTAGACATGTTGGCCAAGAATGTAGGATGACCGTCTGGGGGTGTTTCCGCGTGTTGCATCACTAGGCGGGGTCATAGGTGGTGTCAAGGTCCTGCTATGCATCCGGATCATGCTGTCGGCAAATGTTTCGACCGATGTGCTGAATGGGCCCAAAGCTCCTGTCATGGCGAGCTGCTCAGGAGGTGCAGTCCCATCGACGATAACGATGGATTTGCTACCTGTCGTAATAGCAGCATCGCTTAACGGTCGAAGCTCGAACGAAGAATCCAGGTGAGCAACACTGTACTCAACGTTCTCTGCAAGACTTCTAGGAGCTGTACTTGGAGACTTCGTTTCGGCAGCATCTTCACGCACAGCTTGGTTGAAATCTTCCGCAACTCGGGCACCAAGTGTGTCAATTCGTAAAGCATGCTTGATGCCATTGGGAGGCGTACGCCGCACCTGTGGCACTACAGCAGTACCAGGAAGTCTGTTTGTTGTTGCCCCTTTCGGGCCGATGGGTGCAATGTCGATGAAGTTATTCTGGGGATGCGAGATACCGAGACCCCTGGTGCTAAGGGCTCTCCGCACACCTCCCAGCAGCTTCCGCATGCCCTGGCCCGACATTGCTGAAGCAGCGGCCTTCCTTTTTGCTGTCAGGCTCGGTGGCGACTGGAAAAGAGTAGTTTGCCGGCTAGCCCCATTATAAACCACACTATCCAGGTCGACAAAAGGCTGACCAGGAGGCAGTAGGTTGCCACGCACGAGACTACCACCGTAAGGAAGCGCGAGCAAAAGTTCGGCATTTTTATACAAGACTTTTTCCGTGATGGTGCCATGTTCTCTCAGCGAGTCAGTCAAACTGTTGTTGCGCCGATGTGAAGTCTGTGGCCGCATACGTTTGGCCATCAAAGCAGGCGTGGAAGCAATAGGGTCCGTGCTAGTGTAAATCGAGCTGGGGTCTACAGGATGCGCTCCAAGAGGCATGCTCGCGGTTGAGTCGCCAAAGCGCAACGTCTTAGTAGGAAAAGAACATGAGACAACGTCGAGGCTTGCCGTACTTATTGGTGACGTTGGCTGTCGGTTCAACCGTATGGTTCCCGCATCGGGTGTAGTAGGCCGTGCCCTGCTTTGCAACGAAGTATCGACTTGGCTAGAGTTAAATGCCTCAACGGGGTGGCTCGATTCTTGGTGAGAAGCTACAGGTTGTATGGAAACACCATTTATCTGGGGTGCTTCAGAAGACTCAGTTTCCAAGAAGCTCGGTGTTAAGCTTGGATCCCGATGACCGGCTATCCCACCTGGTGTAATGGGAACGTTAGGCCCGAGCTCCGCATTGAATTCTGGCCCATCCCAGTATTGCACACATACTCGCCTCCAGCACTTCTTCAGCTCGCCCACTATCTTAAACGGCACCTTCTGCTTCGGTTGCAAATTTGGTAGGTCGTGGGTAAAGTCATTGACAAGATCGCAAAAAGCGACACGTAGATGATAATCTACAACGAAGTCGTCTACGAAGTAATTCAAAATCCAATGACGTATTGCCACGAATGTTCTGACTTTCACAATCATGCCCGACTCGTCGTCTTGGGATAGAGCCCATCGAAGCCGGGCAATCAGGAGGCGGAGCAGGTCCGTAGGATCGAGAAACGAGCGGAAAGTGAGAAAGAAGTCAGATATCAGATCATAGTCAAGAAAGCTAGGCGATGTAATTTCAGCAACGAGCCGCGGTGGGGTAGCAGCCGTAACAGTTCCAGTAGTTGGCGAGTAGCGTACAATCGACCGATCATCACACGCCGGCTTAAAAGTGAGGGAATCGAACATAGAAGGCTCGATGGTCAGGTTTGCAGGCATAAAAGCTGGGCGAGTTAGTTTGGCTAAGGGGGGGTTTGGACTAACACCAGCTGGGAGAAGCCAGACGGGTGAAGAGTTCTGGGGTTGGGATGAACGAAGGCTTGCCATCCGTGAGCTGAATGTCTCTGAATGCGATAGGTTATTTGCTTTCTCTCCGGGTGAAGGTTTAAGAAACGAGGCATGACTCAGCCTCATATCCTCGGTGGGAGCATATGAAGACCCTCGTATAAGCGGCGTTCCTCTCAGCGTGAATCTCGGTGTGCCCAGCTTCCACGATGGAATGGCGACCTGCAGAAAGGGCCCATTTCCCGAATGCAAGTCCTCGACTGTCTTCGATTTGGCGTCACTGTGCGGTTTTGATATCACGACCTTGAAAACGCCTGTATCGGCTGCTTCGGATCCAGTAGTTACATCATGGGCGGTGGTGTCTGACACGGCCCGGCGATGGCGATTTGCAGGCGTTCTAAAGTCAAAATAGGCGCTCTTGGGTATTCCGTTGGGTGAAGGGGGATCCGTCATAGGCGTCGGGGTCCATTGACCACTATTCAATTCGCCAATCCCTATCTGCTGCGTCTTCATGGCAGTAATGGCCTCCAGACCCGCTGTACTTGGCGGGGTGATTGGGAACGCGACCGGTGGCTGGGGATATCTCTGGTTATCAGGGCGCGTAGTAGGCCTATGTCGCGAGAATCAGCACCTATTCCGGACCTGTGCTGGTTACCGGCTCTTGAATCGCGTAACCAGGTTGTCCTCGGCAAGGAATGATCTATCACAACGCACCTCAGGAATATCTGGCCGTTGCTACCCACATTGGCAACTGTGAAATGACTCCCCTCGCGACCACCTGCGCTTCCTTCAGCAGAGGGGCTCCATTTCTCGCCGTCTAGATGCTTATTGGCCTTGCTGCCTTTGTGCTCCCCTGATCTACGTTCACTCGCTGGGAGTATGGGCCTGGAACCAGTAGTAGGGGACATGCGGGCTCCGGGTCGCATGTTGTCGGCGGCCCTACCATGTGGCGGTGATCGCCTTGTTCTCGCATTCTCGCCTAACACTTTGTGCGAGCTCTGGCCTCTCGTCGTCGCGGCTCTCCTGGGGGGTTCGCGAAGGCTCAGATTCGATCGTATGGGTAAGGGCGGGTGCAATTCCGGCGGGCTGGCCTCCATGTTTCTACAGCGCGGCAGAGCGAAGCCTGCTGAAAGAGCGAATGGGTGGCTGATGCATTGAAGGCACGGCACCGGCTCAATGACCAAGCAAGAAACCGAGGGCGTGGGACAAAGCTGGGATAGACTGCAAGGCACGGCGCGCAACCTCGCGGCCGGTCGCTATGTCAACTGCTCGTTGCACCCAAGCTGCGGAACCATGTGCGCCGCCGGAGCGCCACGGTTGAAGACACGCTACGGCGATGGTGCGCAGCGGCAGCGACGACGGCCCTTCTCTGTGGACGGAGCGGCGTAAACAGAGGCGAGCCCGTGCCAGTCCGACGGCTTCCAATTATCGCATCGGTATGCACGAAAGAGCGAGAGCGTGGCGGACGGTGGGAGGTAGAGGTCTGCTGGGGGTGGAATCAAGGACAGCAGCGTTGGCGTTGGGGGCAGCTCGAGCGCAGCAATGTACAAGTACACTACCTGGCAAGGTAGGCAAGGTACCTTGTCTTCGCCGCGGCGATGGTATCACGTTCTCGGCCGCGAGGCATGTTGCTCTGACCTCTTTGGGGCGGCCAGGCCAGTTTGGGGGGGGGCACACTTGCCCAACTGCACTCTAGACGGTGGAGAGTCAATGGCTGGGGGAGAGTCCAGGGCAGCTAAAGCGGCCGCGCTGATTGGCCGAGAACGGTATGCTGCATGAGGTACTTAGGGAAATACTAGGTACCTAGGTAGTAGAACTGAGAAGGAGCCCGGTGTCCACTCTCGCGCAGATGGGACAGGGTTCGAAGGGTGCGCCGGAGCAGAGCCCGGAGAACAAGGGTGCACTACCCGACAGCAAGCTCCTTTCAAGCCCGCAACTTCACTTGGGCACATGATATACTATCGAGATCAAGAACAAGGATAGTGCAGCACATACTAAATACTACAAGTACACCCACAAAAAAGAAATAAGTGAAGTTGGGCATCTACTTGTCAAGTACTATGTATGCACAATTGCTTCATGGCACTCAGGTTAGATGGTAAGAGCTATATTATACTTGCTGTACTCCGTACTATGTGTGCGTATAAATCCCCAACGTATGCCCTCTACGAGTACGTACTACCTACCGAAGTACGTAAGTATACTACCCTGGCGATAAAAGGCAGAGTATAGCTCTACCTCGAGTTAGATGGTACGTACTATACATACCAGGGATACCTAGTAGGTACTGCTTTGTACGTAATTTCGTGATCCCACCTACGGAGCACTTGTGTACAATACAAGCGCTTATGTATAGCAAAACAATGTCTTGGTTTGGTCTTCGCCTCGTTCTCGTTCTCATTTTTCAATCGCGCAAGGCGAGAGAGCGTATTGACTCTACGTGACCTACCTAGGTAGCTACAAGAAATTCGTAGGGATGAGGCGCTGACGTTGGATCGAAGGACGTGGCTCGTGCGAGCTAGCTACTTACATATAAGCTTATTTGACACCTTTTTTTAAACAGCATCCGCCCCTTTTCGGCCCTCCGATTCTCGTTCAATGGACGATTCAGCGCCGACAATCGCCCGTGGATGCTTAGGGTTCGGCATCCTATTCTACTATGACTGTGTACGTAGAAGGGTTACCTTAAGGAATACCGACGCTTAGTACGTGGCATCCTCCAAAATCCTATAACGTATCTTCGCTATACCCACCCAGCTGTGCTATGGCGGTACTTAGCAATTATTACCCGTGGCACGGCCACCTGCATGTAAAATTAAGGGTAACACGTTTTGGTTGGGCAATAGAGATGATGTCAATCGGTGTCGACGCGGAGGTAAGTGATCTCGTACCTGATCAACGTCATTCCATATTCCAGGAACGCTGTCCAGGATATCCCGGTGCAAATCGTGCATCAGAATACCATGTGCGCCCCGTCCCATCACTTCCATTTGCACGGGGTCGATTTCTCGGATAGGAAGACTCACTATCCAACTATGAATCTAACCTGTTGTGGTAGAGACCCCATCTCAACCATAGAATACCGCACTTCTAACCTAATTTGTATAGGACACCTGGGATATCCTTGTATTTGGTCGGAAGGATCAGAACTATTGGTCGGGATCCTTAGCTACGTTAGCCAATTGAACAGCACCTGCAAGTACAACAGATTAGCAGTAGTTCACACCTAAATAGAAGTCGCTTTAAGTAATCTTTTATTTTAAAATAGCTACATATATACACCTTTAAAAAAACACCTAAGTTAAACTTTTCCTCGTGTTCAAAAGGCCTAGAAGCAACAAATCACTACTTAATTAGTATAAAAAACGTATTTAAAGTCAAAAAACTTAATTAAATAAGCTATTACCCTAATTAATAAAAAGTACTTACTAGTTTATCTATTTATTAAATATACTAAAAGATGCTACTATTTATAAGTTGAAATAGCGACTTATAGGGTCTCCAAGGCCTTTTAACCCCCCTTCGTAGGGCCCTAAAGCCCTTTGTAACTTATTGCAATTACCTTTTAACGTTTTTAGGGCTAGAAAGGCCACCTAGGACCCTTGTAAGGCTATTACTAGCGCTATAAGTAGCTATTAATAGCGTTGTAGTTCTTAATACCACAGCTTTTCAATTAAGTTTAATTTAATTAGTAGCGGCAGTAGTAGTATTAGTTATAGCTTTTTTAAATCAGTAAAGCTTTTTTATAGTAATTTTTCAAACTAATAAAGCACTTTTTTTACTTTAAGTATTATTTTATAGCTAAAAAAAGCTTTTAGGATTTGAACTTAGTATAAAATAATATTAGTTAGTTAGTTACGTAGCTTTCTAGCTAGCTTTAACTTAGTAACAAAGTTACTAACTAGCAAAAAAAGGTTTAACTAGGTTAAATTTACTTAAAACTATTAATAGTAATTAAAATCCGTTAATTATAAGGCTTTACTAGGCCGTATATAAATATTATACTTATTATTAGCCCGTAAAATAACGTATATATATTTCTAAAAAGTATAACAGTACGGCATTCTTTATTAATAACTAAACGTACTTAAATAATATAGCAGTTTTATTTTATTATAATAAGTTTAAATAGCTACTTAGTATTAGTTATATACTTGTTTTAAAGTATATTAAAAGATTTTTAGTAAAACTATATAATTAATAAACATTATAGATTTTAAGTATTTAACTAGGGTTTTACTAGCTTAGTAGGCTTGCTTTTAGTTAAACTAAGCTTTTTTAAAGTTAATAAATAAAATAGTTACTTTATATAACTATAAACCATTAGTTTAAACATTTTAAAAATAGGTTTTTAGTTTAATATATAGGCTTTTAATTTATAATATGCTTTAAACCTTATAATTAAAATATTTATAAATATAATAGTTAGTTTATTAATAATAGTATTACTAATATATATTATTTAAATAAGCTATTATATATAGTTAGTTAATAAATTTAGTAATTAAGTTATTTTAGTAATATAAAGCTTTAGTTTTTATATTATAATAGTTTAAAAAGTATTAAAAGTTAGTTATAACTGGCTATAAAAAGCAAGAACTTACTTAAATAATATTATAAAGTTAAAACACTGTTAATATTATAGCTAATTATAAGAAGCTTTAAAGTAAAGCGGCGTTTATAACGTTAATATTTAGTAAAAGCTTTTTTAATTATAGGTAATAATAGTAGTAATAAAGTTTTAAAAGCCTTTTTGCTTATATAGTTAAGCTTTTTCTAGCGTTTATTTAAGCATTTATATATGCTATAAAGTATAAAGCTTTTAAACTTAAAACCTTTTTACTAATCGCAAATACTAATATATACGTTATTTATTATATATTATATATATAATTATAGTTATATATTAAGTTATATAATTAAAACTAATTTATAAAAAGCTTTAGCTTTATTAATAATAATTATTAAAAATAATAAAAAACTAAAAAAAATAGCTAAGTAATAAAGCTAATTAAAAACCCATTTATATAAAGCTTTTTCTTTATTTAACAAAATAGCAAAAGCTATATTAAATATAGTATTAATTAAAATTATATTTATTACTTTAAAAAAAGGCTTATTAAATAAATTAACTTAGTTATTATAGTTAATATATAATAAATTGTTTAAAATTCTAAGGGTTTATTACAAAAAAAAACAATTAGTTATATACTTTATATATATTATCTAATAATATTACTTTAAATAAGTCTTGTTACTTTTTTAAGTACTACGAAAAACTTTAAAATAGTTAAAATATACGTTTTTTATAATATTTAATATAATAACGGAAATTACTATTTTATAATTGCTTTATAATTTATATACAATTATTATATAAACTTTTTTCCTTACGTTTAACCCGGCTTATATAGTTATTAATATTACTTTTAATAATTAAAGTGTTTAAATACAAGGTTTTAATAATTTAATAAATATAATAGCAAGGTATAAAGCTATTTATACTTGCTTTAATAATAGAAATAACTTTTAAAGTTATTTTTTGCTTTTTATATTTTAGAGTAGTAAAGCAAAGCTTGTAATTATAGTTAAAATGTTTAACTATAAAAGTTTAAGTTATAGTATTTTTATACAGCTTAGCTATGCTTTTAAATTTGTACTTATATTTTGCTAATAAAGCTTTATATTAAATAGCTATAAAAGCTTTTATAACCCTGGTAGTACACCTAAGTACATACTTAGTATACTTGTTTTCCTTTTTATTAAATAAGTTAGCCTTTTTAATAACGTAGCTTTTAGTAAATATATAGGATTACTAAGTATTAAAGCCTTTTTAAAAAGTAGTGAACTAGCTTTTAATTGGAGGTTAAAGCGGCATAGTTATTAAAAATTCAAAATTAGGCTATTTTATACTAAAAAATTAGTATTTAATAGTTTAAAATCCAAAAAGTTTAAAAATTACGTTTTTTTAATAAAGATTGTATAATACAAGTATTTTTAATTAATTAAAGTAATTAAAGTAGTGTATAAAGTGGTATATAAAGTAATAGTTAAAAACAGTTTAAAGAAACATAAGTATAGATTTTTTTTAGGGGCGTTGTAAGCCCCGGAGAATTAATAGCTATAGTGGTTTTAAGTATTATAAAATTAGTAAATTAATTACTAAAGTGCATTATATTTCAATATATAGTGTATTATTTATTTATAATTAATTAATTAATAATAGGAAAAATAAGCTACTATATAAATTAAGTAGTATAGAATTTAATTAGTTATTGTTTATTTACTATTAAAGAATTCTACTTTTTTAATGCTTTAAAGAACTACTTTAAAGCTAAAACATTTAAGCTTATAATTTATAATTTGGACTTATGCTTTTTAATGTAACTAAGTATTACTTTAAAGTATTTATATTAATAAGTAGTTATAAAGCATTAAAATACGCTTTTTATATTTTCCTTTTTTATTATATAGGTTTTAAAACGCTTAAAAGTTATAACAATTAATTAATTATATATAATAAACCTTATAAAGCTTAAATAAGCAACTATTCTAATTATTAAAGCTAAAAGTATTTATAAATATATAGTTAACTTTAAAAAATGTAAGGAAATTAAGGTTATATATAGATAATATACATTTCTTTAGGCGTATAGTTGATTGTATAGGTAAGGGGGGGAGACGGCCGGCTTTAGCGGATAGTAATAGTAGTAGTAGTAGTGAATATAATACTACTACTATTAGTGTTTTTAATAGTTTTAGTAGTAATGCGTATTATATAAAATAATATTGTGATTTATAATAACTATTAATATAAGCTACTAATTAAAACATAGGATCCTTACTTAAATATAATATATGCGCTATATAACACCTAATAAAAAAGACGGGAGTAGGTTTGTTAAGGTCGATTAAAGCTAAAAATACTAAGAAACGCAATAGAAAGAATAGTGTAGAAGGAGGAAAACAGGTAAGCATATAAGTTAAGAAGAATTTTTTTTGTTTCATTAAGCATTATACTTAACTATACAAAATAGGTAAGGAAGTATAACCTAGAGAAATAAGAGGGTAATCTTAATAGACATGGCGATCATTTAAAGTATTGCTTTAGTAAGGATGTCCAAAGCTAAACAAGGATATCCCAGGTGTCCTATACAAATTGGGTTAGAAGTGCGGTATTCTATGGTTGAGATGGGGTCTCTACCACAACAGGTTAGATTCATAGTTGGATAGTGAGACTTCATATCCGAAAAATCGACCCCTGTACAGTACATGCGCCCGCTGCACATGCAGAGACAAAATCCAAGCTTACTGAGTTGGGATACTCAGGCCGAAGCGTTGTCAATCAAACCTCTCGTCTCCTAGTTTCAGTTAGAAAATAGAATAGGTATTCCCTTCCTCCTCATAAAGGACTGTGTCTCGGAATAGGTGCAAGCAAGCATTCACGGCTGCGGGCGCGGCAGCCCTCGAGGTCCTAAGGGCAGCCAGCCATCCATCCATCGCGGCATCTGACCCAGCGCGACTAGGGTGATACTGGCCGTCAGGTGAGCCTTCGTCTGGCCCTAAGCTGACTGACGGTGAGCGCGGGCTCGCCTCCGGATCTGCCTACTCCCGGACTGAAAGATGCGCGGTGGTGCCAAGCAAGCCGTACCCCAAAGTAGGAAGCTTTGCCGGCGAAAGCTCTTCATCTTAACCTGCTGGAATCCAGGGCGTTAAGGCAGGTTAGTGGATCTACAAGTAGAACCTTTGCAGGACGGTTTGCGGGATCCCACTTACACCCAACTACTTTTAGATAGTACCTACCACCCAAACTCCCACCGCTCCCCGGTGCGTAAAGCCACAGAGGCATTTGTTAGGGCTGCGAGTCCCTCAGTACGTACCTAATAGACGAATCAGGAAAAAATGTCGAAATTGACCAATTAAACCCCTAAGCGAGGATTATCCCCGGATTTAAGTCAAAGCTTTCCAATGGAGGAGAGAGGTGTGACAACCTCGAGCACGCCAAGATCTCCATGGAGATAAATCGTCTTCTCTTCAGTGGTCCCAAGATGAACGCAGAGGGATGCAGTGTGGTGGCAGCAGACCCCCCCAAAGAAACCCCCAACTTCAAGATACATTCTGCACTCATTGGACCAGACACAAACACACCAGCACAACCGACCTCTCGGTCGATGCGACCAAGTCCCGAGGGATTCGTCCTCGCGATACCTTACCATCTATTTGGGAGCAGCCAATAAATCACGATTGGGCTTAAGCGCTATTTGCCGAAAAATCCCCGACGCGCTTCTGTAATACAACCCTTTCGTAGAATTTGGGTCTTTCGGCAAATGCCGATCTCCAGAGATCACATACCTACCGGTAACTACCTAATGCTGCAGCCGGATTTGCGACTTGCGCAATGTAGTAGACTAGGTAGCAACCCTGGCGATAGCCGCTGCACGAAAGATGGGGTCGGGGGGCGGGAGACAGACACGTCGAGAAAACGTCTCATTGGGTGGTGAATGCTTGGTCTACCTAGGTTAGGGGGCCAACGAAGACTTTGCAACGGTTTGTGCGTGCGTCTTGTGCGTTTATTACAGTCACATCGTTGAGTGTAACTCTCATTTCACGCCCTGTTCTACAGACCCCACGATAAGGGCGATTGTCCCTAACGTTCATCTGATATATATATATATATATATATATGAATGATATGAGAGGATGGCGTGTTTTGCAGCGTCCGACAAGGGTCGTTATAGAAACAATGCGACAGATAGCGTACGACCCGGGGAATGCAATACGCCCATGAAACAGGCGCCTGCCGATCTCTCTCCATGGGCGGAAGAGTGTTGAGAGTATCGCGGCGACGGATGTTTAACTCAAGTGCTCCGCGGCTGTTGGGAATTGGCCGCGCATGGGTAATAGATGTCGTGATTCTTGTGTTCTTTTAGCCTCTCCTGTTAATCATTGTATATGCCGTGAGTAGGTACGTAACTACCGTCTACCCGGCCGTGCCGCCCGGCATATGCGCTGTTCCTTGTTATTACTTATTATCAATGCGGTCGGTATCCAAGCTCTTTTACTTATACCACCATTTTCAAGCATAACCTAGTTTTAAAACAATCACCTTATCTCCTGCCTGGGTGGCGGGACTTCAACGAGAATAAGGGCTAGTTTGAGCGGCAATGGCAAGCACTTGCGGTAAAGTAGAGGGTATATTGGGGTCTCCGGGCCGGAACTATTACTGGTTAACTTTAATTTGTTGGCTTGGAGTTGTGGTTATTGTACTACACGACACCTTGAGTGTAACAAGGGCTCGTGTAGAGGGTATGGAAGGGTGCTTTTCTATTCATATGATAGTCAACTATAGAGTCAAGGTGACCTGTGTCGATCTATTCTCTCCAATCTTCGCAGGAGGGTTTGGCTGGGTTCTAATACTCCGAATAACCTCACCTCTCTCGCTAGGTATTCCCTCTTTAGGCCAGTGTCTAAGACCCTCGCCTCGGATCTCCGGCCTCGGGTTACCTCGCTCGAGGGCGTATTCAACTACCCGCGATATTGAGTAGCACAGCCTATTCAGCCGGTTTGAGTGTAACATTGAGCATCTCCTTGCGCTTTAAATACCGTATATGACGGTCTTCCCGAGCATAGGTATGTCGTTATGGACTAAGTACTTCTTCCTTGTTTATTTATCTATTTATTTATTTATTGGTTGGGAAATATATGTAACCCTGTTCGGTACATCGGATCCAACATGAAAGTCGAAATCACCATATTCTCGTCTGCCAGGAGAGCCATGCGCATTGATGATATAGGGGCTAGGGGTAAACTGGTCTTGCAAATCATCACTGCGTAGATGGAAGATGACTCGCGACATAGCCATTATGGGCATGGGTACTCCGGAAGCATGATATTATAGCTCACAAGCTAGACTCGGTCCATAAAGTGTCACGAAGTGAGGACTTAGCGGCAGCGTCAAAGAAAGTCTTTGGAGATACAATTATGATATCGATTGTTCTACGGTAGGTATATTTAATTCTTAGTCTGTTTATAACAACAGTCTGACTCCCCCCGAAGATCCGAGCACAAGTAAAGGAGTCCAATTGAACTTTCTTTATACGTTGTAGGCAAATTGTTATTAAAAGTTTCATGTGCTAAACATTTTATAACATCAGCAATATATTCATTGAAGAGGCCGTTGGCCGATTAATATACAATATATCATCATTTACCCGATGAAGCGGGATGCCGGGATACGCTGTGTACTACATCTAGCAGACCCCCTCGGGAATGTCAAAGCTGACCTTCCTCTCGTCGGGATCATACTCGGCACCCTCGCCCAGACCGCGCTTCGCGAAGGCAGTCCACAGCTCGCAGGCATTGTCGCCGCCCGTGAGAGCCTCGTCGGCGTCGATGATGGCGTCGCGGGCCGAAACGAAGGTCGGGCTGCAAGGTTGACTAGATTGGCATCTCTCATCAGTACTCGTTCCCGCCATATCCTCCCGGGGGGGGGGGGGGGGGGGGGGGGTAAAAAAAAAACACCGGGAGGAAAAATAATTGGTTAGGGG
>MU281379.1:0-71722 GCA_022385595.1 Xylaria palmicola | reverse complement strand
CCCGCGGCCCCCCCGCCCCCCCCCCCCCCCCCCCCCCCCCCCCCCCCCCCCCCCCCCCCCCCCCCCCAACTCACAGAGCCATTCCGTCCATAACGATCTTCTGGCTGAGGAAGTTGCCGTCGTTGGGAACGCCGTTCTCGAACGTCGGCTTGGGGCCCGCGTTGCGGCCGTGCTTGTCAACCAGGTTCCAGAAGACTTCCCACAGGATCGTGGCCCAGGTCTCGCCGATGTCGTGCTCCTCGCCCTGGCCGTTCAGCGTGGCGTACGTGTTGGGGTTCGCGGTCATGTCAGTCGTGTACGGGACGGAGCGGAGCCCCTTCGGGTCGTTGTACACCCAGGCGCCGATGGGCACGTTGGTGTCCCTCGTCCACTCGTCCTTGAGAGAGTTGGCGATGGCGTAGAAGTCACTCCAGCCCTCGCCCATGCCGGCAGCTTCGGCCGAGTCCAGACAATCCGAGTTATCCGGGCCACCTGTAAGACGCGTGGACACTATAACTCATGTTTAGCGTGTGGGCCAACTATCTTTCGAAGTAGAGAGCTTACAGCCGTGGGTATACTCGTGGACGACGACGTCTTTCTCAAAGGCGCAATCCCTTCGAGGGTTGGATTCAGTCCAGAGGAGCATCTGCGCAGGATGGGCGTCAGTAAACATTTCAATGGGAGGGGTCAAGCTACTAGCATCCATTGGCGAGTGCTGTAAGTGTACATACCAGCATGATACCGTTCTGGCCATCTGGTGGCGGAATCTGTGGTATCCAGCGTCAGCTACAACTGCCTCGAGCATGATTTGGGAATGGCCCACCCGGGGTATCACTTACAAAGATGGCGTTATTGGTGTCGTATGTGTCCTGGGATGAGAGAATGACTGCGTCGTTTTCCTTTCCGCCCTTGCCGTTATTTCTGACCTGGAAGTTACCGGCTTCTTCATTGAAGCCAAGCTCGTAGAGGACGTCATGGTAGAAGTTAGCCGTGTAGAAGAGCTGCGTCAGCGATGCGTCCCGGTATGCATTGGGGTCGCTCTCGTTCAGACGTAGGTCGTATTCGAACTTGAGGCTGGGACTGTTTGGTTGATACAAGCTTGTCGTTTCGCCCGTGTAGTCCTGCAGAGCTATACCATTGTTGCCTGCTGTCGTAGTGTAGTTGTACTGGCCGTCCGATTGCCAAGTGAGCGCGGAAGCATTCAAGTCCCAGGGGTCAGTGAGGACCTCGCGCTTCCCGCTGATTGGGTCATCTACCTCCCAAGGACTTGATTGTATGTTAGCATCATGGCAACTAACTATGGTGAACTGATGCATATCACTTACTAGACCTTATAGGTGGCAGACCACGCCCAGTCGATCAAGCCATGGAGCTCTCCGAGCTTGACGGCGTCCATGTAGGAGTGAAGCCAACTGGTACGAAGATTTGTCTCTACCTTCCACGTCAAGGCCAGTTCCCCATCAGACTTGATGAGGTAAGTCAGACGAGCGGTCGGGTCGCTGACGGCGCCGGAGGTGCCTTTCAGGACGAAGGCTTCAAGATCATCCAGTGGTTCGGCCACGGCGTTGCCACGCATCGGTAGCCCTAGCACTGATGCAACACCCGCCAGAGCCTCCGTCGGGCCACAGAAAGCTCGCTTCTGAAGAGGGTTCTCCTTCGGGGTCTCCCCTGTATAGAAAGAATGACCATATGACATAATGCTGCCATCAGGGCCGATCTAGATCTTGTCAGCGCGCATAACTAGAGGGGACTGCATACATGAGTACTAACGTTTACGTTGAAGTTAGCATTACCAACGTCGAGGCCATTGACCGTCTGACGGAAATAGACGTGAGCAACCCCGTTAGCTCCGACATAGTGATCCTTCTTGAGTCGAAACTCAGCATTGGGGATGACTTTCTTGACGAGCTCGGTGGCAGTCTCAACATAGGTCCCACGCTTCAGAAGTGTCAGAGATGGGTCTGCTTTGGAAGACTTGTGGTTGGTGTATTGGGAGTGCGTGTTCACTCGGAACGATTTCGGGTCAACGGTTCGGCGCTGAATACTGCTACGGGACTTGGGAGACGGGTGAGCATCGGCTAGTAATGAAGCCCCCAAGAGGCTGTAAAGTAAAGCTGATCTCATTTTGAACGTTACAGATATCTTCGACGTAGAGAAAAGATGAATCTGATTAGAAGAGGCCCCCGGATATCTCCTTTAAGCACGTTGTATGCGTCCTCTTATAATATTTCTTCGACTATTAGGCCGACCACCAGCCCGACGGTGGAACAAGACTGCCTGTACCCCTGCGGAACCATGGCGGATCACAACACAGGTGCCGCCAAATATAGTTCCATGGTTCGGTGCTTGCCACGCAACAACCCGGGGCCAAGAGAAAGGGAATGATGATAGGCATAGCTCCGATGGACCATAAGGCTGTGTGGGCATAGCACAGCCATATGAGGAAGGCTTGAAGAAAAATAGCTTGGTTTATGATCCTCACCACGATAAACCAAAGGGCAGTGAACCTTGGCAAGTCCTGTAATCCGGCCCTAAACACATACAAAGTATGGAGTTCCCTTTTTCTGCTTGAATGACTTTCCGTCCTGGTGGAATCCATTGGTCTTGGTTAATGCCTTGGCAAGCAGTAGTGCCCCCCAGTGATTGGCGCTTTATGTTACTACCGGTACCTAACCGTATGTACGGACATTCTGGATATGAGTTCGGCTTCCATAAACTACACGGATAATTCACATGAACAGCAGCTATGAAAAGACCAAAGGAGCGCTGCTGATGCTGACAGGTTTCCAGCTGGTTAGAGTGTTCGGTTTGTTGCGACGTCGTCGTCGTTGTCAATGCGGTTCTTGGCGTTTTGTGTAGAGATTACATGGAAGAATGAATCCGCAGCATCGCTTGAAATACCAATCATGACCCCTGATGCAGCGAATCATAAAATGTGAGCAGTTTACTACAACACCTCCGAAGATAGAGTTAGGAATAACTGCCTAAAGTATGTAATATGAAACATGCAATGTCGTATTCCGAGTGGTCACGGTACGGAATTACTTTACCTAGCGGATTGTAGAGGAGACGATGAGGGACTAGTACAAGAGCAAACTCAGCTCACGTTCGCCAATAAACTGGACATTGATCACAGGTTTGGGTTAGCTTGTAACTAGGTAAGGAAGCTTAATATGAAGATCAGTTGACAACATAAGCTTTCAGTTGTCTCTAGCCTATTTTAGTAAATGACCCCAAGCTGGGAGGCTCCGGCTTTCAGGGGTTATGTGCTGATGAGCCATGAAATGAGAACGACTAAGGAACATCTATTTAGCTCCAGTAACGTAGCAACATGCTGCTCGGGGATTTCCTCAAGAGACCTATCTGCGTCAAACTGTAGACATGAATTTAAGGAGATAACTGGGCAGTCCCGTGGCCCACTGCCTTCCGGAGCCCGCCGGCGTGAGGCTAGCTGATTCATGTCCTCCTGACCGAAACCTCTACAGGAAAGGATACACGCGCGCTAGAGCGCCAAAGTTTGATCTCAAAGTCTTTCCGTCAATGTCACCAACTTGGCAATTATCAGCAATTGAAACTAGGCTAGAAGATTCACAGCCTCAAGCGGACAATTAGAAACCGAACGCAGGTACCTTAATTAAGCACACGGCATTAATCCCCGCGAAATGGCTCGGCGTCAGCAAGTGCTGACTTGAGCGGCCGACAATTACAGATGATGAAGCAAATCACATAAGCCCGAAACCCAGTGGAGCGGATGGGATTAAGGGACGGTAGGTTGCATAGATACCCAGCCTCAAGGCCAAGAAAACACGGGTTTCCAAACGTCAACCAGACTTCATGCGTACCCCGGCGCCGTTCCTCGCACGTAGAAAAGCGTCCAACACTGCCCTTAGGACATCGCCCCAATCCTTTTATCCGCCTCGATCTGCTCAGGGTCGACAACAAGGACCAATTTCCCGCGCGCTTTCCCGCTCTTGATTGTGCTCAGCAGCTCACCGATCTTATCCAAGCCCTGGAAGGAATTCGTACGGACCCTGACCCCGTGCTCGGCAAAGCACCGCAGCATGTCCTCGCTCTCCTCGGGCGAGCAGAGAAGAGTGCCCTTCAACCTAATATCGCGAAAGAGGATATCCATGAATGGCACATTGACGGTATCCGGCAGCGCAACTTGCACGACCGTGCCGTGCATCCTCGTGATCGCGGCAGCCAGCGCCTCGGTGTGATCAACGAGCACGATGGTGGAATCAGCGCCTTTCCCGCCGGTGACGGACTGCACCTCCTCGACGACGGCCGTCTTGTCCTTGCGGCCGTCCACGACCACCTCCGCGCCGAGCGCGGCGGAGAGCGCTCGGCCCTCCTCCCGCGCGGCGACCGCGAGGACCCTGAGCCCCATCGCGCGCGCGAACTGGATCCCGAGGTGGCCCAGGCCGCCGCCTGACCCGACGATGGCCACCCACTGCCCCGGGGCGAGCCCGGTCTGCTTCACGGCGCGGTAGACCGTGCGCCCGGCGCACGCGAGCGGGGCCGCGGAGAGGAAGGAGACGGAGTCGGGCAGCCTGGTCGACGTCCGCGCGTCCGCGACGACGTACTCCGCGGCGCAGCCGTGCGTCGTGAAGCCGATGAGGTCCGCGTCTTGCGCGCAGTACTGGCGATGGCTCTCCACGGGGCCTGTGCAGTCCTCGCACTCGCCGCAGGGGTGCAGGGGTATACCGCAGATGACACGATCGCCTACGCTGAACGACGAGACGTGGTCGCCGACGGCGACGACGGTCCCCGAGCCCTCGTGGAAGGCCGTCTGCGGGAGCTTCGATTTGAAGACGCCTGCTGCTACCTTGCTGTCCGAGTAGCAGTAGCCTGCTACTGCAATCTTGACGAGCAGGTCATGCGGGCCGGCCTTGGGGACTGGCAGCGTGCGTAGCTCATACGGTGAGTTAAACTCGACGATTTGGAGTGCACGCATCTCCGATGGCAAGGAAGTCGTAGATGCTGCCATTTTAGATTATACCTAGTTTTAGGTAGGGCTAAGTACTTGCGAAAGCTCGGTGCATGGCGATTTGAGGAGATGGCGTTATGAATTAACTTCAGCAATTTATAGGAGGGGCTCGTTAAGGTCCAGATGTGATATGCCATGAGCAAACACTTGATGTCATCCCGAATACTGAGACATCATAGATTCCAAAGCCAATGAACTTGTCGGGGACGATAATTTTTCAAGCATGTCTTATCGAATGTTGGCACATCATAGATCTGGTTTCGGCTGTGCTACACATTCAGGACGATTTGCAGTGCCGATAAAGCATGACCGTCGACAGTCACTGCGTATAACACAGCGTAGTTTCTCATACCCAGATCAACCGCCAGGCCAATAAACATGTCGGGGGCTGACATATCTCAAGCATGTCTCACTCCCACTGATCACAGATGAGTTCCGCCTTGATCTAGAATTTATATTCAGTTATAGCCAGTGTATGAAATGTTTGAGCGTAGCTTTACCAAAAAAATACATGATTCGATATAAACATACCCGCCTGTAATTAATGGTCACAATGTACATTAAAAAGCATGCGGCTCGCGATCGCATGGCTCTCTGGTTGGTTCCTGTATGTCTATCCCCCATGTCTGCGTCAACCCATCAGAAATCCTCGTTGGGCATTGCGTGATTGTTCTGCGCTGTACGCATCGATCTTGACTGCAACAAGCACGCATTCAACCGCACTCTTCCCACTTCTGGAGCTTTGTATGCGTAATCTCCATTGCCCAGTCCGGACAATCCATTCTTCGGCTGTCGGGCCCGATGTGTCCACTCGCCTTCGCTTTCGCGATGGGCCAAGAGATAGGGCAACGCTTGAAGCCGGAGATTCTTGCCCGCCACCGAGACCAACGGATGAGGATGTAGACATCGCCGTAGTCGGCTCCTCAAAGTCAGTTTCGTGTATATACGACTTTCCGTCAAGTGTTATGTGGGCCTCAGGATCGAGGGATATGCGAACCAGGTCCTCGCTCAGGGGAGTATTCCCTGGGGTTGGTGGCTGGCTATCTGCTCCTCCTGAGGCCATTAGCAAGCCTAGGGGTTGCGTGGTAGGTAGGTTCAGTTTCGTAGCGATCACTTCGAATAACCTCGCGATACGGGTTTTGATCTGGCCAAAGAATTCCGCACGCATGAGGTGTAAGTGTATCTTGGTTGACTCTCCTCCGATTTCTAGAACAAGTTCTCGCTGTTTGTCGTCCTCGTAGGGCCTCATGTAGTTGACCCACCCTGATATCAAACCCCCTAAATTGCCGCCAAAGTCACTGGCGCTATCATTCGCCACCGATATACCCGATTTAAAAATGTCTTCAACTCTCATCAGGATCTCGTGTTTCCTACGTGCTTGATTGTATCCGATATGGTGAGGCAGTAGTTGCTGTTCAAGCGCTTTGAAGTTGAAGTAACGGCAATCCTGGAGAAGTGAGGTTCGGTGCTCCTCATCACGGATATGCAGGGGGTAACCGCGCAAAAGGTGCAAGAGTTCGGCGAAGGTATCAGCAGAACGGTTTGGAACCGAAGGCGGCATAATAGAGGGTGGCCTAATCAGATCATTGCGATCTAGGCCTGGATATAGGTCTTTCGGCGACGAGAAGAAGAGGCCAAACCCCAGGGAGAAGAAATTGGGCGAGTTGCCCGGCCCAGTGAACATGTCGCGAGGAATCTGAAATTCACGATGGCCTATGGAGATAAAGATAGACTCTTCGTAGAGCCTCGACATTAGCTTGGGTAGGGTGTAGAACTGCGCATCCGCGAAGAGGCGCACAAAGTGTGTGCCATCGCGAGGGGTGACATGATAGCCCTGGAGGTGAAGAGCAATGTCTCGAAAAGTGGCGGGATCTCGATCAATGTACAGCGTGCGGATAGCAGTAGACAGGTCCTCGCCAGTCTCTTCAGCTCTCTTGATCTGGCACAAGAAGTATTGCGAAAAGTATGAGGGTGCTAGTCAGCAGGTCAGCAGCCTCGTCGCAGCATGGAGAAGGGTCCCGAGATCGGAAGCGGGATGTCTCAGCTGCTCCCGGGACGGGCGTCAGCGGAGACAAGACGGCTTTACGAGTGCCAGGGGACGAGAACGGGGGGCTTGCTGGCGTCACGCACCGTCGGACGAGAGAGAGGCACCCGAGAGCTTGAACAGCTCCGAGCCTATCTGAACGGGGAAGACGCGCTCATGGGGCAAGATGTTGGGGATCTTGGTGATGAGCTGCGGGACGGCGGGGGGCAGATGCAAGGTGCGGTTCCCTTCGGGCTCACTCGAGTTGGACTGGCTCATTGTCGATGAAGACGGCACGGCACAACGACATTATCGCTAACACGGCAGTGCGAATCACGATTTACGCGTGGCTTTGCGCCGAGACCGCGAGCCCAATGAACACGGATCCAAAGCGGCCCCGTCGTCTATGGCACAGCGGGATAGGGGGATATATAGACGCAAGGGGTTTGCGGGGGGTGTCGCTTCTATGGACGCTGCCGTTGCGTCCAGTTACATCCGAGGAGGTACATACATGAGGCCCGGTGAAAGATTGATTTCAAAGGGTTTGGGAAGCATGAGAGATGCGACTGACCGTGGCGTCGAGCGTCTTCCGGACGAGCGACGGGCGGGTTCTGGTGGCTCGCGCTGTGGCTGAGCAAGATGATATCTCCACTTGCTAAGCGCTGAGTAAGGCCCCTCCCTGCCTGCATGCAAGTGCGGAAACCAGCCACCAGCTTCCACTTCCATCCCGCCAATCCAACCAAGACAATACCTGGTACTGACTATTGCCTCCATCGGCAGCCAACATCGATATCATGCCTCTTCTCAGCTGTTTGCTTGTGTCGGACGAGGACGGCAGTGCCAAGGGCGTCCGACGCCCGCTACCAACGAGGCACGTTACCACCCCGACATGGCAAGCCAAGCACGCAGATACCTAGGTCACTGCAACGTGAACAACTACCTATCCTGGCATCCATCCCGGCATCCATCCATCATCAAAAACGCTCAAAAGCCACCAATTTCTCGAGCAACCCGGTAAAGAGCCGATATCTGACGCCGTGCGAGTACTACTCTGTCCTCGTCGGATATTGCCCCCTCAAACGAGCACAATTTCCTTCCATGCAACGCCAGGCTCAAGGGCACAAGCGAGGGCGTCCCGCTGAATCTTCCCGATGCCTTTTCGTTCAGCCACGCCTTTCGCCCAATCAATCATGAGCACCCAGAAGAAGCGCCCTCCTGAATCGGTCAACTTGTTAATGGCGCCTTGGGACTTCTCTGCCGACAAGGAGAGCAGTATAAACTCTGCACTTTTCCCGTCTTCACTCATTGAGGCTGCGTCATCCAGCGTGACAAACCCGCAGTTTGCCCCGTCTTTCCCAAGCAGCTCGTAAGTCGTTGGCGTCCAGTACAGCCCGTAAGACCACATTAGTTTCTCCCCCTCTTCTTGAGCGACCTTGCGAAGTGCAAAGCTCGCCGATACCGTCCAGAATTGAAGCATGGCGTATTGTTTTTCCGTTTGGTCGTTTGCAAGTTCGCTGCACAGCTCGGCCCGCGACACATCGCATAAATGCCCGAAGAGCTCGTTCACCCTCGAAGTTTGGCACTCGGGCTTGTCCCAAACCCTCCTCAGCTCGCCGGAGGGTTCTCTCTTATACCAGATGATCCATGTGCTCTTTGCCATCCACTCCGTTACGTTGCCGGAGCCGTAATTATAGTAGACCTGGCCATACCACCCCGACCAAGCCCAGCTTGGGAAACCGTCCTGTCGTTTGAGGCCGTTCTTATTCGGGTAGAACAGGAGGAACCAGTCGAGTGCCGGAGCGGGTATGCCGAAGAGGAGATTACAGCCTACGTAATCTGCCAATCGCCGACAGATACCCGCCATAGCAAAGACGTAATCGTTCGGCATCGTCAGCTCGCGCGTCGTGTATTTGTTCAACAACTGCCCGAGGAGGTGATACACGTCACCGCTCGGCTTGTGTAGTGCTTGGCCCTGCTCTGTAGTTGGATCCAATCGGACTGGCAACCCGTCTTCTATCTCCTGCCAGGATTCTTCTTGACACCTGAAGTATATCGTATCATCGATAAAGATGATTTTTCTTCTTGAGAGGTAATATTCTTGAAAGCTAGCTAGGCATCAGCCTTATGTTCTCTTACAATGCATGCAATTGGCGAGACTTACGTCCACCCACGATGGTGGTATCCTGATTGAGTGAGTATGTCTTGCATTGTGTGGCGAAGGACGAGTACCTTGCCAGGCAAAACTTCACTCGCGATAGGCAGCGAAGACGGGCGACTTTCCGGTCTGATACCGGGCAATCCGGAGTCGGCATCCGTACCGCTCCCAGCTATGATTGTGAAGTGTGCTTGCTCATACACCAGATCCATGGCATTAATACCCGTATCTCGGTCGTCGTCATCATCCTGTATCAGACACATCTGGTCAATCCAGAGGTATCGACAGCCTACGCTGCGGACAAAGTCGATGGAGTCTTGTATCGTTTTAGGAATTAAGTCCCAATTCCTTTTGATACCATCTCTGGTAAAGAGATCGTCCTTGTTAGCCTCCAAGAGGAGAAACGGCTTGCATTCGCCCCATTTATAGCTGAGAGCGATATATTGAGATGTTATAGGCACCGGCGTAATACACATGTCTTCCACATCGATGCACCGGAAGAAACTAAGGTCAATATTAAACGGTCCTTGGTTTGGTGCGCATTTTCTGTGGTTGTCGTCACATGTTTTGAGCCATCCTTTAACCATTTCGGGGTCAATTTGACTATTAGAGGCGACACTCTCTAAACCCCTCGCTTCCGACTCGAAGATAATCTTCGAGTACGAAGGCAACGGTTGGAGTGAAAACCTTGTCGGGCCCTGCCGAAATACCCGTACCTCGTGGGTGTTGTAATGGTCAATCGGCTGCATATGGGCGATGCGCTCGTCCTGCATCGAGGCTAAAACGAGTCGGCAGAAGCGGCATGAAGCCCGCTGTTTGATATCGCCCAGAAACCCGAGGCTGAATACTGTCTTGCCTTCGTTCCCGTCATGGTCGAACCCGATTGTGCTGCAGATATCACAAAGGCCGCTGCTAGTATTGTCATCCTGATGCTTCGAACTCCGATGGAATAACTTTGAGAATCGAGCCGACAAGCTTTTGCTTCCCGACATCTGTCTTCTCGGCGGGGGAAAAAAAAAAGGAACAAGTTATATTTTCCGGACTTTAACCGCGTCGTCAATAATAGAAGGTAGATGTTGTCAAGACTATTTACGATGATCACGTTTCTTCTCGGATTTTGATGGTTTCGTCCATCCTCGGGCTTGTTTCAGCATCAAGTGAGGGGGAGGCGATGCATCTTGCTATTCCTCAGCTTGTCAGCATCGTCGTCCGAGCGCCAATAACCCTTTTTGCAACAGGCGCCGCCCCACAAGATCCTAACCTAGACGATGAATACGGCCATAGTGTACGACTAGCTCACTCTCGCACCTTAACTCGAACGCTCCGAGGAATATGAACTAAACTATATGCAATCCTGATTTCGCGGTTGAGAGCAGAAGTATAGGCACTAGGCGCCCACTAGATACAGAGAGAGCCTTACTTAGCGCACACTAAACTGACCTAACACTGCGTTAGAGATATTTGACACATTGAGAAACGCCGAGGGGGCAGCTCTGTGCTCCTTACACTGAGACTTGCCTTTTAACATTCCCTACCTCGCGGTGTTGTTTACCCCGAGTCGTGGTTCAACAGAGTCTCTTTACGTCACCTTATGCTCCCAGAGGCTGAGTCCGGTGCATGGCTCAGATACATTATTGAAGGGCGTCCGCTGAACGCCGGAGAGGAACATTTGCACTGACTTTGCCAAGTAATCGAGATTGATTGTCTCCGGCAACACGCCTGAGTTCAGATCTGCAGATTAACAGCCTGGTGAGCCTGAACATGGGCGGACAGCTATGCGCAAGCGCCTCTAGATATATCAACGCCTTAAAACTTAAACTTTGAAGAAGGAGTCGATACGCAATGAGGGAAAGACTTTTGAAACAGCCATATAACCCTCAGTATTTAGATACTCGGATGCGACTTTTTATGGTACAGGTATCATTGATTTGCTGACAATCGGCACACATGAAGGGCCGAAGGCCAATGTCTATAAGTCCTAACAGCCAAACACTCATCTTCGCTCCCATCGCATAGTTTGAAGACATCACTCATCAACGCCGCCTCTTTGTATTGCCCTGCGCTCTAAATAATACAGTTCAAGATGGTTTTGCCGAAGACCCAAAAAAAAAGAGCGTATCGAAGGAGTCCCGGCGTCTACTCGTCAGTCTTGTTGACCTTGTACTTCTTGCCGAGCGCGCGGTCGAGGTAGCTGGCCTGCACCTCATCCCTGGGGACCCAGTTGACGGGGACCTCGAGGTTGAGCTCGCCCTTGGCCTCGAGCGCCTCGAGGACGGGCTTGACGTCGTCGGCGAGCTCGAGCCGCGTCGGGTTGGGGAACCAGCTGGCGAAGTGGATCTGGGCGAGCATGATGCGGACGTCCTGGGTCGTGTTGGGCATGCCGGCGTGCCATATCGTGAAGTCGCGGATCGCGAGGCTGCCCTTCTTCAGCGTGGGCTGGCACGGTGGGCCGGCCGCGGCCACCTGCGCGTCCAGCCTGTCCTGGGGGATGTGCCCCGTCGCCCGCTGGCCCTTCTGGCCGCCCTCCCGGGCGATGGTCCGGTTGTGCGTGCCGGGCCAGGTCTCGGTCGAGCCGTTCGCCGGGTTCATCCCGATCAGGGGCACGTTAGTGACGAGGGCGAAGCACTTGGGCGGGTGCGGGAACTCGACGTCGTTGTGGACGGGCTGGCGCTCGTTCTCCTGGCCGTTTAGTGGTGGCATGGCGGCGTTGCCCGAGGCGAATGTCCACTTAGGACGGGGCCCGAGCACCGCGGATGTGATCTGAGTAGCGATAGGGTCTGGCGGGGCGTCTGTGGTTAGCAACAGTCTGGGACAAATAGAGGAGGGGGAGCGCATACTGCAAAAGATGGAGGGGTGGAAGTATTCGGCCCATGGCGGCGCATCCTGCTGGAGGTTTCCCTTGTTGTAGTTGAAGGGACTGTCTTCACCGCGCGACTGTAGAGTGTACGAGTCCTGGACCATCTTGGCGTTCAGGTGGTCTAGATCCTCGTGCGGGATGATATCCTCGACTATGACCACGCCATCTTTGGCCAGGGCGTCCACCGCGATCTGGAGATTCTCCTCCGACAACCGCTTGTTTTTGATCTCCTCGGCGGAGGGCGTGACCGCCGTGGGTTGTCTGGGGATCTGAGTGACAGCCATTCTTGGTTAGAAAAGGGGGGGGGGGCTCCCACTGAGAAGCCAGCACGATCAGGGTTCGGTCGGGAAGTTGACGACTTTGTGTTGATTTTGACGACTATCGAGACTCGACAGGGATAGATGTTATCAACAGATCAGATAGCGAAAATACTGAAGAATGGCAAATCGAGATAGTAACAGACATCCCTTAGTGATTTATATCAACTGCCTTGCCTCGTACTTGTTTTCAATCGACCAATAACATGTAAGTCTACTCGCGGGTCTCGATACCCTCGACACCCTGCCCTGGCTGCTCCCATTGTCGTTAGTGACACACCAGATGGGATCAGCCATTCCCTTTGGAGGCCATCTCGACCCATGGGATGCTCGTCAGCCGCAAGGCAGCGAGTACCGGTATACCAGTTCGGCGGTGCCTACTTCAGAGTGTGGCGTGGTGTAGTGGTTAGAGCGTTCGCAGTTCTCATTTGGCTCGCCCCAGCTGTTTAGTAAAAGGGGATAATTATAGCGCTGCTAGCACCATTATCGAATGGCTGACACGGCCGGGCTTACTAAGTACTAGCTTGGGAGACTTGCCAGCGGCATAAAACCCATAAAACCGCCCGCAGTAAACAAATCGGCCAAGCCAGGGCCTCAGATCAGAAAACACACACACGATCGCTCCACTGTTTCCCCTTGGCCGCGGCCGGGGTGTCTGGTCCCTCGGAGACATGAAACGGGTACCGGCGTTCCCCAGATAGTAGCGGCCGGTTAGCGGCGCATGTGAGATGGATGATATGGAGTTTGTAGTAACTCAAATCGCTAACTAAGGTAGTTACTTATTTTAGATTCTCGAGTCGACTGAAACTGGACTTGATTCAATGATCGAGCCATCCTGCTACACTGCAGCTCATTAAAACTGACGGAGAATGCCGAATGGTTTTGTTTGCTGTCAATATCTAGATGATTTCAATGGTAGGGGGGATTTTTCTGATCGTTCTAGAATACAAAGGAGACTGTAGAGAACCCGAGTTACTAGATAACTACTCAGCTTACATTTCTTTTACAATACTGTTCAAGACACGACTACTACATCAATCTTTGAGTAGATCAACAGACAGTAGGAAAAATGCACAAGGTACAGCAAAACCCCGGGGTTCGGACCCGAACCAACCACATGCATTTAGCTATGGAGGTGAGACCAGCAACCCGGTTCAAATGAGGTAGGTTTGGACCATGGCAAATGTAGAGGGGCTACAAGTAGGGTACTCCACAGACCCCCAATTTTGGATTCAGCCAACTACCTACCTAGTATACGTAGGTATAAGTAGGCTACAAATCGTATATATCGCGAAGTGATTAATTAGTTAACCTTCTGTATACTGTAAATATGCTTTTATATACAGTTGTTACGATGGGCATTATCTAGTGTGTAGATTGGCTGTCACAGAACCGTGACGCTGTTCTGCACCTTCAAATTGCGCTCCAGTTCGAAGCATGCTAAGTCTCGGAATTCTAAGGCCTATTGTCAGCGAAGTCACAACAGAAGCAAAAAAAGACAGTTGTTGCTGTCGATTTTTTGAATTAAATAGTTATTCTGTTCAAATAAGCTCTTCATTATGAGATTCATATAGTAACACGCTGTTTTAATGTACTGATGTCTAGAGGTGGGAAACTAAATCGCAGTGGCTAGTGTTTTTTTTAAATTTTTTTTTAAAAGAGGAGTTGGCGGATATATCCCCATGGCTCCGCCGTCGGCGTGGCTACATCACGACGTCGACACATCTACGCTTACGTACTCGCCCTTTGTCGGTCGCCGCACGGCCCAGGCAGTCGGTGCCTGGGTCGGAATCTTTCCTGTGCTACATGCACCGATTTGGACGATTGGTACGACACGAACGCGCTGCGTATCGAGCTCACGGGGCATTGTTTAATCATTTCGAAAAGCTACTTAATCGAACATTTGGAGGAGAGGGCAAATGGCCGCCGTGGAGGCGGGAATCACACCCTGAATCGAGACGGGTGCTGCGTTCCCAACACTTCACGGGGTAACCGGGCGCTTATAGGATAGGCCCTGGTAGTCAGACCAAGGAGGTAACGTATTATACGGACTAGATAATAGGCAATAGAAGGGACACGGGCTACCGGTACATATGTGCCAACGCCGCCGCATTTGCGTAGTCCCCACGCCGAACACCGATGGAGGCATCTAGGCTCGCGCAACCGCCTTCGCCCGCTCCCTGGGGCCACCCCTGGATTCACTATCCCCATCGTCGGCTGCTGTGGTAGGGGTGGTAGCAGACCGGACAGACGAGGGCTAGCTCGTGGGTTTGCGGTCATGACCAGCTCAGACTCAACGCTTGCAATTAGCGGGTTGGCCTATTTTTACTTTATCCATCCCTGGCCCCGCGTGTTCATTGCGTTGGGTAGGTTGTTCGTTGCCAGCGCCGTCTGACACGCTGGACAGATATGTCCCTGGTGGGAGGTTTGTCGGCGATAGGGCCGAGTTTGGCTGTAGTGAAGCAGTACAAAGCCATCACCACGATGAGGGCGAGGATCATGTTAGGCTATATCATTAGGGACCCCATCTGGCGCTTTCTAATACATAACACGGCAAAAATTCATTTCGTACCCCTTTGCTCAGTTCACATTTGAAAACCTCCCCTCCTACTCATTGAACAACAGACAATCCAACACAATCAAGTCAGATACACAATCCTAAATAATACGGCAGGGTTCACACCAGGGACCAATACACCAACGAGACCAGCGATCACTTGACTCGAGAGCATGCTCGGACACGCCCTTCTATCACCAGAAAGATAATAAAAAAAACTTCAGGGCAAAAAATAGTCCTTTGTTTTTCAAGAAACCGCATCATCAACTACCGTAGCCAAGCCAGTATCACCCCTTCCCATAAGACATTATGGCCCGACCACGCAGTGCCAAATTTCCCAAACACTCATTAGGCCCAACCCCACCACGAAAAGACGAAAAGGGGAGAGAAGAGAAGAGAAGAGAAGAGAACGGAATAAAAGATATAAACACCTGAGAAGAAGAAGACTATCAGAATAATCAATATATACAAGAAAAGGTCGTCTTGCCGCGAAACCCATTAGTGAGGAGGAAACAGTGACGAGAGGGACGAATGGTACGGGAAAACAAGGTCGCACCACCAACGCCTTACCCCTGGGCTTTATCCGCGATTCAGGGGCCATGATCTAGAAGGTGCCCAAAACTCT
This sequence comes from Xylaria palmicola, assembly GCA_022385595.1. NCBI lineage: Eukaryota > Fungi > Ascomycota > Sordariomycetes > Xylariales > Xylariaceae > Xylaria > Xylaria palmicola. The sequence goes on along the minus strand of MU281379.1, from coordinate 56,219 downwards.
TTGCATGCGTGTTCACATAAAACGGGGGGAGGGGGAGGGGTTGGATCATTTCTCATCTCAGCTGTAGGTGGCCGGCACCGAGTCCGGGAATGAACTCGAACAATACAGGCACGCCTTCGACCGCGAACCATGCGATGCCTGCAATAAACATGAGCACTTCATCACGAAAGGGGAGAGGGGAGAGGGATAGATCGCTGACCGGCATAGACGACGAGCTTCGTGATGACTTCGACATCATATCTGACTCGGGGCTCGACTAGCTTAGAAAAGACCTCTTTCTCGCCTAGCTCGTCTTGCTGTCCGATATACATTTCCGGGTCGCCATTCAATTCCTTGCCATCTGAGGGTGAGACGATGACGATACCTTCGCCCATCTGCTTCTCGAAGTCGCTGGGCTTTGGTTGTCCGTTGTTGACTGCAGAGCTACGTCCGGTCTGGTCTTCCCCGAGCTCCTGGACGCTAGCTCTGGGGCGTAGGCTAGCGTTGCTCTCCTTTCTTTTTCTCTCTCGATAGGCTAGGGTTTCGTACGCATCGGCAGCGCTCTGGGGTCCGATCGACACGGACCTACCGCGTCTGGGATGACGGACGGCCGTGATCAGATTTGGTAGATCGCTGACGCTCGGTAGAACGTTATCGACCTTCAAATGTAGCGGAATATTCTTGTACTTAGTGGCGGGCATGAAGAACCGTCTCGGCAAACTAAGACCCCACGTTTCTATAAGCCGAAAGACATGTGGAAGTGTCTTGAGTAGGGTGGGCTTGGCGATTTCTCGCCAAATAAAAACAACGAATACGCCAAATAGGACGCGCAGAATAACCGTTGGCCATCCGAGAGCATGAAGGTCGAATGGTATCGCTGCCAAAGGAGATTGAGCGAAATGCCAGGTTCCCACCTCCAGACCAATCATAACGCCAGCAAAGCAGACACTGTCGTCGAAGCATGGGCAATCGTCAGCTGGTTCGGGGTGCACTCTGACAAGAACGATTATTGTCAATATAGCAGCTAAGATCGCGGTCCAGCCATTCTGTTGCAAAAAAAGGTCCAATGGCGGGACATAATAGAACTCGACTAGGGTTATAGCTGCACCCATAATTGACCCAATAACCACATCCACGAAGCCGTGCATGCCGCAGTAAAGACGGCCAAACACGATGCTAACAGCATAGAAGTAGGACAGTGCTTCGAGCGCCAACTTCGTGTTGGGTTGGAAAGAATTATCTGGTGACCGAAGGCAGAGGAGAGCATAGACAGCGACCGAGACGGCGTTGGCAGAGTGCGTCGAGGGGAAGCCATACTCTAGTGCGGCGGAGCCAGACATGGTAATCCGGTGCAGAGGCGGGGACAGTGGGCGCGGCAGGGAGAAGAAGTCCTTGACGAAGCCGGTGAAGAAGACACCCGAGGCCAATATATGGACCAACCTATCACCATGTCAGCGGCGCCGAGCGATGCAACGATATGGAGGCAGCAGGCGAACCCCTTTCCGAACGACGCGAACCCGCACCAGAACATGATGGGAAGCCCGATCATAAAAAAGGTATGAGTACCAAGGTTGGCGGTGATGGCGAAGTAGCTATCGAGCGCCGGGGAGCGCAACTTGGCCTGGAGCCAGGCCAGGTACGGCGTCTCCCAGCGGATCAAGGGCAGGGCTCGCTGTCGCAAATCGTACCGCCATTTGGGAAGCGCACGCTTATCTGCCACTCGGACGATTAGCACCTGAGCGCCGACCACGCATCGCATGGGTGCAGGGCGGTCATACAATGGTCCAAACTTCGCAGGCCGGCGTCGATTACGGCCTGTTTCTTCCCCGCCTCCTTGGTAGAATTAGGGGCGGGCGCGCCGACTGTGGAAAGGGGTATCGCCTCGGCGGCTTCGGCAGAGCCATTGGCGAAGGGCGGAAACTCGGTAGTCATGGCGTCGGGGAGACTATCGGCAGCATCAAGGGGGAATGATCATGTAATGGTCGTGGCCGCCTTTCTGCCAGTTGGCGCATCGAAGTGCCGGGTACGACGGGAGGTCGTCGGGGGGGTGTATGGACACGAAGAGGTGCCGCAGGGGTTTCGCTCAGTCTGGCGCGCGTTCTGTCGGATAGCTGATAGGATTCGGCGTCACTCAATCACCCAAGCCAGTAACCATAAGGCTGAAAGGGACCTCCAGAGCCAATGCTAAGCTGGGGTCGTAGGTCGTCGACGCGTAAGGGGGCTGTCGAGCAAAGATAGGTACAGGTATATAATGGTAGGTATAACCGTATAAACCGTGCAATGTGCCTAGCATGCGAGTCCGATTTTATTGGATCATTGGGACCGAGTACCCCATGATAAAATGTGCGAGGTCCGTCAATGCGACGAATGAATGAGCGGTTATCGAGGCTGCAGCCAGACGGTTATTTTTGTTTTAATGCTGCACGACTGGTACTATGAACCTTAAAACCCCCCCGCCACGCACCAACGAATGCCCTGTATCCCGCGGTCCCGCGGCACATGTGGCCTACGAAACAGGGCTATCTGCCTCAACTAGGCTAGCCTAGGCTTGCCGTCTGAGGGCCCCCAGATTTTCCGGACCCCTCCATCGGACCCCTGGCCTTCTGCGAGGCACGAGCCGTTTGCTCATTTCCCAGCTGAGACATGCCCGACGCTGTGCACGTTGTGCAGTAGGGGGTCAAGGCAGAATCAAGGGATCGATTCGATCACTCATACCATATCAACTATACAAGAAGAGGTAGTACCTACACCTTAGATCTAACCCGGCACTGGGTGGTAGTAAGTACTTACCTCAGTTAGGCATCCAGTAGGTACTTACTTACGGTAGCTAATTACCTAAGTACGGAGTACTTAAGTAGGTACTTAGTTAGTATCCTTTAATTAAGCCCAGCGCTAATTCATTAGTGTACCGTCCACTGTTGACAAGAGGTAGCAACCTTACGTAGCAACGGGCGTTTACTATTGAAGTACCACTTGTACATACTTGATACCTACTCTCGAACCCTTTCATCGTGTAGCTCCTCGACAGTCTTCACACCCGTCCAGATGCTAGCGAAAACGATGCCTTCGCTGCACGGCAAGCGCTGTGTGATCACGGGCGGCAGCCGCGGCATCGGACTGGCCATCGCGAAGCTGTTCGCCGCCCAGGGCGCCCGCTGCACGCTGGTCGGTCGGCACGGGGAGAGTCTCGCCTCGGCCGTCCGCTCCCTCGTGCCGTCGTATCAGCCGCACGACACCCGCGCCTTTGACGTGTCCGCCGCGCATGGCTGGCATGCTCTGTTCGACGGCATGAAGGAACAAGTAGGTTTTTATGTCACATGATTTTTTCATGCGTGGTTTTACGTGGCTGCTGCGCATGTGGGACTGAACGTTGTCCGGGGGGGGACATGTAGGAGCGCATCGACGTGCTGGTCAACGCCGCTGGCATCTCGCACAACGCCTTTCTTTTCCGGACGACGCTCCCGGACGTGGACAAGATTCTCGATGTCAACCTCAAAGGAACCATCCTTGGTTGCCAAGGCGTAATCCCAGTCATGATGAAGCAGAGAAGTGGTAGGTTAAAAAAAAAAGTGCCATGAGACGCTGGAAGACCAATACTTAAACCCCGAAGGCTGTATTATCAATATATCGAGCCTCTTAGCAACTCATGGAGGGCGAGGCGCCTCAGTTTATGCCGCGTCAAAAGCCGGAGTAATTGGTAGGTTGAATTGGTGGACCTTTTCTATGCTTGACCACTACCTATCTAACTCGAGTATAGGTCTAACCCGGGCACTTGCTTGGGAAGTAGGAAGGTTTAACATCCGTGCAAATGTCATCCAGCCCGGCTACATACGAACTGATATGACTAAAGGTGCCGTATTCCTATACCCCTCTAGCCCCAGTCCTTTGCTTCGTAACGTATTGCCGAAAATCGCCTTTCCCCTTTTTCGTACAGTGCAGTAGTACTAATATACAAACCTTGCGAAGCCATGGACAAGAAAGAGGATCTTGCCGCTCTCATCCCCATGGGTCGTCTAGGGTTGGTAGAAGATGTTGCCGATGCTGCGCTCTTCCTTGCGAATAATGCGTATGCACACAATTGTGTGCTCAATATCGACGGGGGTTTGAGCGCCACATAATCGGGAGGCCCTCCTCCAAACCTCTGTGGGGACTTGACGGACACTCAGTCAGGACCATCTATAGATGGTTAACTAGTCGTCTTCAATGGTGATTGCACCGGTACCGGCGTCGTCGTCTACTATGACCACGTCGTCAACCGCGACCATCTTGGCCCTCTTCTTAACCGAGAGAGCGTCATTCTCATCTATTCTGGCTCGCTTCAAATCTTTCGCCGGTGCTTCCGACGCAGGCTCATGTTGCCCATTCATCTCAGCTGTAGGCTCCCGTTTTGGTTTACGTGGGATTTCCGGTGCCATATCCGGCTGGAGGCCCTTGATGGGTTTCCCCGCGGATTCGATAGGGCTAGAAAGGAAAAAGTCAATAACCATGAAAAGTCAGAGGCTGGGAGGTACTGTACGTTGATTGTATATTTAGGACGACATTGATGAATGTATCATCCTCCTCCTCATCGACAATGGTCACGAAGCTGTTCTGATTGATACCTATGTACTATTAGCAGGATAATATCTAGAACATGTATATAGGCGCTTACCAAGCTCACTAAGCAACTTGCTCAGGTTATCGGTTTCGTCGGGATCGTAAAGCAGACCACTCTCACTGTTAACCGCAAAGTCACGGTCACCGAAGCCTAATTGCAGTTTGACAAAATCCTCCACTAGATCATTCAATGTTGCTCGTGTAAGATCTACGCACACACTTGCCTGGTAGTTGCCGCAGATGGGGCAGTCAGGGTTGGGCGCACGAGGTCGGTCCGGAGCCAACAGCCTCTGGCCAGCGAAGGGCGTCAAGAAGACCTACAAAGTTAGCGATGCCGGTATACAGAAGTTCGCACGCTACCCACTTCTTGTGCTTTGTCAAACTCCCCTCTGAGGACTTTGAAAGACTCGAGAACACACAGGCCCGCCACAATCGCATTGGTAGTCGCAATCGCCGGGATGATATTGCCAGCCATTTGCTTGATATCAAATCGGGATTTCCGCTCGATGCCAAACACATAAGAGCGAATGTTGGCACTCGAAGCGACGAAATCGAGGGTATCATCATCGTCTTTGTCAAAGGCTATCATGCTCTGTGGAGCACCATCACCGTGCTGTTTTCTCAGCTCCAAGATGCGTTCGCTCAAACGAGTCAAGCTGTCATTGAACACAATCAAATTCTCCTGTAAAGTCCACACCTTTTGCCCGTCTTGAATAATTGAGTCTTTTATAGCATCGAGTCCAGCCGCCTGATTCAGAACCGACTCGTATTCTAGAGGCTCCGGGGGAGTTCTGGATTTCCACATGTCCTCCATAGATCGTAGTCGCGCTATGTCCTTATTGAAGACTTTGTCAAATAGCAATTGGGGAAACTGTGCTGTGCCCACTGATTCCCTGATTTTCCTTAACTCTTCAGACTCTTTCCTGAGTTCGGCTATTTCGTCGGCATTGTCACCGTTTTCCGATGTATCAAGAACGGCCTGATCCTCGCTGGCACCGAATATCTCGTTGAGAAGATAGCTCTTTCCCCAGACAATGCAGTGTATGGGTTGGCTAGGCGTGCTTCGGATAGTACAGACGGGGAAGGACTTGGGCACTTCTTTGGCCGTGCAGTCGTAGCATGCAGTGACGCCCTTCTTGATGACTTGCACCTGTCCGTTGAATCCAGTAGTCCCACTCTCAATGAGGGGAACGTCAGCCGCCAGGCACATTCTATTCACATGCCGTCTTGCTTCAAGGTTATCCAGCGCATTGAATACAAGGCGAAATTGCTGGAACCATTCCAGGTTGAATTGCGCATCCTTGATATTCGCATGGTAGGCAACAATCTTGACGTTGGGATTGAAAACCTGGGCTGCTTCTTTTGCTATCTGTTGAAGACATCAGTATAGGAGCATGCTGGGCATGACCGTGTTGCTATTCCAACTGCGCCATACCTCAGCTTTGGATTTCTTGATATGTTCATGTCGGAACAAAAATTGGCGATTGAGATTGCTCAAGTCAATTGTGTCGAGATCGACGATGTGCACCTCACCAAAGCCCGTAAGGACTAAGTTCTTCAAGAGTTCGCAGCCAATACCACCAGCACCCACCATAAGGACTTTCGCCTGCAGAACCCCGGTTAGTCTATGTATTCCCCAGCTAGGCTTGCCGCGCCTTGTTTTGCAAAAAAATGCATTACTGCATGGTAGGATTTATAACGTTGGGATAAGCGTGTAGGTATTCGGCGTGTAATCGGGGTATGCGCGCAATACGAGGGACAACGTGGGCTTGTCGAGAGAAGTCGCAATCGTAGAGGCGCGTCCAGGGCGTATCGTGAGGCTTGTCAAAGGCGAGGCGTGGTAAGAAGGCGACGGGGATTGTCGAATCACGAAAAGGAAATGCGAGGAACGCACCTGCTTAATGCTCGTGTTGAGCGAGGGGCCGAGAGACCGGCGATTGAAGGTGTCACGATCCGGCGCCATGGTTAAGAGCGATCCGGATGTCGTCACGGCACAGAGAGCTGTGGATACATGTGATGCGAAGAGCAGCCGAAACGAAGGGGAGGGATGATGCGGCCAGGAGAGCTCGCAATGGACCTAACGAGCGGTTTGAAATCAGAGGGAAGTTGTACGACGACTGGGTGAGGTAGAACTGAAGGAGGAGGTGGATGGAGGGAGTATAGAACGGTTTGCGCTGCTCAGCCTTGAAGCGTCGGTGCGATGCGTTACCTATGAGGTAAGGTGCCCGTTATGAGAGGTAGGTAGGAGGTATTTAGCTAAGGTACGTACGTACCTACCGTACCTACCGTACCTAGGTAGGTAGAGGTAGGTACCCCGTGGTGGCACAGTGACCCGCGTAAGTACCGTGGGCTGATGGCTACATAGGTACAAGTACTTATCATATACCTATTCCAGGCATGTCGCGTGGCCACTGGCTTACGTACCCGTAGGTAACGTGGGCCGGGATTCCTCCTGCGCCCTTGCGGAGTGTAGGGAGCGTAGGTACCGGTAGAGCGCATCAGCATGGGTCACGGAAGCTGACGCGATTGGGGGAGTTCCTGTCAGATGCGCGTAGGTACCAACTACTTGTAGAAGGCCATTTGGTGTTCCATCAGTACTAGGTACGTACATCAGGTACAGCCTACCAGGACTCTGCACACAATAGGTGATTCCCATAAAAAAGTTTTATGGATGCTAGAGACAAAGGCATTTAGAATGGGCGGATTCAATAGGATGGGTGCACAGTAGTACGATTTAAAAGCAGATGACGGCGAAATTAATTTGCCGAAGAGCCAGTCTTCCATGTCTTTATGGTTTCGGTTACCTCTCATCCCGTCCTCAGGTAGCTGGACCAGCACGGTACTTCGTACTTCCGCAGGCTCGTTTGCGCTCCACCGTGCTCCCAGCGCCCCACGAAACGGCGACTCATAAGGTTGGCCAAAACACCAGAAAAGCTGCAGCCGCTTTCTCGACCGCGAAATTCAGCATGTCGGATGACGAGGCAGACCCGGAGCTCCTTGCTCTTCTCAGACAGCACCTGCAAGGCAAGCTGAACTTGGACGATGAGCCCGAGACAGGGGTCCTCGAAGGGGCCGAGTATGTCTACGACAACTCGATCGATGTGGCTCTGGACATGAGGGCGACCAAAAATGCGGCCGCTTTTATATACGACCAGATGCAGCAGAAACACTACTCCACCGAGACCTGGGCCGAGCATGAGCTGCACCCCAAGGCGAAGGATGAATCGACGCTCGACTTCATCTTCACCATGGACCTCCTCAACTTCTCCTTCTGGTCCCCGAGCCCCGAAGGCGAACGCTTTGCCATCGCCTACCGGGACAAGGTCTGGACGGGATACTGGAGCCTAGTTGCCGCTCTCCAGAGAGCATTGGACGAAGGTGAGTAGATGATGGTCCATTGCTGCGGGCGACGAGCTGCCGCACCACACTACCTCACGTTCCTTCCACAATGGGTCGTCTCACACAGTGAAGGATTGTCGTAGTTAATTCGGTAATTGCTTAAAGATATACCCATTACGGATCCACATTTCTGGCTGAACGAGGAAGAGTGCAACCTGGAGACTCTGCGGCACGTCTTCCGTTCCTGTACCGACGAGGAGATGCCGCTCCTCGAGGCTCGTCTCAGCTGTCTGCGAGAGGCTGGCCAGGTTCTCTACGAAGTAGGTTGAAGTTCTCCCCACCATCATTCGTCACCCACTCCAACCACCCATACCCAATGCAAAAAAAAAGTACGAACGCATCACCAACACGCAACGCGGCTTCTTGCAGAGGTATAGCTGTCGCTTCACGAGCTGCATAGAAGCCGCCAACGGCTCGGCCGCCGCGTTGGTCAACCTGCTCGCCCGGGACTTCTCGTGCTTCCGGGACGAGTTCCGGTTCGAGGGCCGGCGGAAGCCCGTCCGCTTCCTCAAGCGCGCCCAGATCCTAGTCGCCGACGTCTGGGGCTGCTTCAACGGTGAGGGCTACGGCGCCTTCCGGGACGTCGACAAGATCACCATGTTCGCCGACTACCGCGTCCCCCAGATCCTGGCCACGCTCGGCTGTATTGGGTACAGCCCGCCCCTGCACGCCTCGATATCGCGCAAGGAGAACATCGAGAGTGGGAGCAAGTACGAGATGCAGTTAAGGGGTGAGTTGAAAAAAAAAGTCTTGTCTCTGCCGTCGCCAGCCGATCCCTTCGTTAATCCTCTTGAGAATATAGCCTGCAGCATCTGGTGCGTTGAGCTTATCAGACGCGAAATCAAGCGCAATCATCCGGAGGCGAAGATCAACGCCATCCTGATAGACTTTTTCTTGTACGATACCATCAAGGCGATGGAAGCTGAGGGAAAGGAGACCATACTGCATCACCGCACACGAAGCATTTGGTATTGATGGATTAGTGGGAACAGGTGCAGATGTCTCAGGTTTGGCCAAGAGAAAAGAAATTAGACAGCACATCGCTGCTGGGTTGGTCACACAGCATAAACCACATCTAGATTTCAAAAAGGGAAAAAAAGAGAAGGGGAAAAATATAGAGTCCACGAATAGAGCCACGTTTCCATTTGAGAGTAACAGCAATCCAAACCCCCCGAACTCCAAGCGCCGTCGCAGAAACTCATAGCAGCCAAGCACTCCCAAGCCAGATCTCGTCAGGTGTGACAAGAAACCCTCATTATACTCATTACAGACATACCCAATCCCTCTAGATTGCATGGGATGCAATCAGCCAGATCCAACGGCGGTAGAGTTGAGGATGTCATCCATGTGCGCCCTCTCAATACCCTCTGTGCCCTTGGTCTCCTCGCGCAGTAAGACAGCGAGGACCTCGATGGGCGGGTTGAGGCCGAGCTTGTCGGCACGCTGCCAGCGCTTGATGCGGTTGATACCGACGCAGGGCTGGGCGGCACAGCGAAAAGTCAGCCCAACACATCTTTATCTGCAGGTAGATAGATTATGGAAAGGAAAAGAAAGATCCCTCAACACAGAGACACATGGACGATAAAAACATACCCCGTACTGCGAGCTCACGTCCCAGTACCGAAGGATCTTCTCCGCGCGGGTCAGGCCCTCCTGGTGGCGTCTCTTGGTCCTGCGCTCGCCCTCGATGTCGCCCCAGTACTTGCCGATCTGGCGGTCCGTGATCTTGTCCGCGCGCAGCTCCGCCTCCGTCTTCGGCCGCACCTCTACCGCCTGCGCTTTTTCGTCGGCGGGGACGTCAGCGTCGGCGTCGCTGGCGTCGCTGGTGTCCGCCTCGTCCGCCTCGTCCGCGACGTCAGGCTCAGCGTAGATGACGTGCTTGGCGAGGGGGCTCTTCGTGGGGCCCGAGACGAGGTCCTTGGCCGACTTCGGTACGGACTTGGTCACGCGGTGGTTGAAGGACAGCGTCGCCTGCTTCGCGGAAGGGCGGGCGCCTCCGCTCGAGCGTCTGGTCACAGGCATGGCTGACGGGGATAGACAATATGCTTCTTGTGGTATCAAATAACAGGTGTTGCACAATACAGTATCGAGATGCACTGTATTAGAAAAGGATGCTAGAAATACTGGTTCTTGTTGATCGGGTCAGTGCTCGGAATCCGCTCTGGACGAAGTACCGGTAAACGGTTTATTTGAGTGGTTAGAGTCCAATTGGGAATGACGCGGGGGATTTCTGAGGCAGGCACTATTGGCGGGGCAACACGAAAAGGATGCGGAATCACGTGACTCTCTCCCTCTCCAGCACTAGCACTCTGTTCTCAGAATACCAATGTGATGCAACAAGGTTAAGTGCTCCCTTGTCATTGTTAATTGTTTAATTTATTTCATTTCCTCTCTCCCGATGCTACATACATAGGTAAGACGATCTATCTAGCTGCAGTCTATGTTTATCGGCTCTAAAACTCTTCCTGAATGCATCAACTCACTGTGAAGATTCGCTTAATGTACAAATATGTTACAAATATGACGATGGGCTGTTTAAGAGCTCCTGTCAGAGCCAGACGAACAGATGGCGTATGGTCGACCTATCCTCGTCTCCTTTTCGGCTCCTTAAAATCTTGGAGTATTGGGCGGACGGTCTAACTCCCAGTGGGCGAGACATGGACTTGCCAGTACTTTCTCCAGTCCCACCACTGTCCGCCCTCCTTTTCGTTGTCTCCTTGTCCGGGCTGCCATATCCCGAAACCCTTGCCCGCGTCGTACTCGGGGAACTCGGCCTTTTCGGCTAGTAGGTTGCGCACCTCTCTCCTCTTCAAGAACCAGAGAAAGTCCTCGGACAAGTGGACGTATTGCCTCAACCCTTCGTGGACGTTGATCTTGGCCCCCGTTGTCCAACTGAGCAGCGTCGGCTCGAGGATTGGCGCGTCCGTCACGGAGGGGTGGGACGTGCCGAGTGAGGTCATGAACCATGACGGGTTCCCGCGCTTGATGTTTTCCTCGACGAGGTTGCGAACGACATCGAAGTGCGCCCGTCCGTAGAATACGCTGTATTTGCTGCTCCATGAGTTGCTGTGGACCACCAGCAGGGGCACGCGCACATCGTCGTTAAATTTGCCGCTCTGTTTCCCGGGGTCCAGCACCACCGCCCCGATGAAGGGTCTTTTCTCGGTTGGGCCACCCTTCAAGGCTTGAAGCGCCCCCGTCGCGCCGAAGCTATGGCCGGCCATGATCATCTCCTCGACATTGAGCCGCCCAGCCCACTCGTGTAGCAGCTTACCCTCCTTTCTAGTATTATCTTTGAAGACTTCAGTGCCTTCTCCGTTATCGATCTGTCTCAGCACGCGAACGACCTCTTCGATCTCGGCTTCACGGAAAAGCAGCTGGGCTCGATTGAACTCCTCGGCCGACAGCGCCCGGCCCTCGGGTGATTCGACCTCGGAAAGCTTAAAGGTCAATCTCGCTTCATCCGGCTTGCCGTGCCTTTTCATAACCGACCCGGGGCATGAGCCGTCTCGATGCTCGAGCATGGCGACGATGAAGCCACGCGACGCCAACTCGCCAGCGTAGTGCGTATAATCTGTCCTACTGGAAGCCATGCCGTGCGAGAAGACAATAACGGGGTGCCCATCTCTTTCGATCGACGCCACTTTCTGCAACTCTTGGCTCTGGCGGGTGTCCGGGTAGCTCGCCACTGGGGGAGCCAGCTCAGCTAGCGGCGCATCGACCTTGGCCGGAATCTTGATGCCGCCGGCAATCGTGCGGAGTGCGCCCGTGAAGAGGGCATTAGTAAAGCAGTTACTGATGCGCGCGAACTTGGCGTAGCCCTTCGCCGTCACCGAGATCGGTTTGGGTATCCAGTGGTGCCTCTCGTGTAAGCTCTTTCCGTGGGCCGCTGGGTAGTATAGCGTGAACAGGGCCGTCTCCAACTCGAATGCATTCTTATGCGAGCTCTTGAAGCGGGTCGGGTCGACGACACGGGGCGGCGACACGGGAGATTCGATGTCAATGCTCCCGACCGGATATGGCCCGGTGTACATTGGCAAAGGGCTTGCGAAGAGCGGTAATGAGAAGAGGTAGCAGTATACGATGTAGGACACAGCAACAACACAGAGGACGTATCGCCAGGTCAGTCTTGGTCGCAGGACAGGTGGGATCCTCCGCTTCACAACCTTATTCCCATCACCTGCGTATGGGGAAGCTTCGGGGAATGGACGCATAGTGAACTGTGGTGGATTAAGCCTTCACATTTTGTTAAGGGTTTGAGAACAAAGTCAGCTGTGTTGGTCCTGGCATGGCCCGAAGGTTCCTATCAAGGTACTCCCGATTATGACGTAATTTGCACTTGGTACGTACCCACTGTATAGGATTCAAAGCCACAACGTCATCCTCGCTTTTCCCCTCGGCGAATTCGGAAATCTAGACTGAATATGGTGTGTTTTGAACCGATTTTGTAGCTTAGTTGGACAAACCTGTCTTGGCTCTGGGTTGATCCTCACTACCCATATTGTTATACCTACCTAAGCACGTGGCACAACCTATCTAGTGTACCTGAGATATTTGGAAGAACGGCCATTCTTGTCAGATAATCGCGTTTCAATAAGCCTGCGCATGGGCACTGACTAATCAAGAACAGGGAGAACCTCTTACAATCAGCCAGAATTTTGGTACCATTTAAATTAGTATAACTCTTGAACTAACTATGTGTAGCATAACAGGGCTTATTTTGTAGCGGCGGCCACGACGGCCTCAATCTCGGCCTCGGTAAACTCCTTGATCCCTAATAGCTCATTATCGAGCTTCTGAAAGTGGCCGCCGGCCCCCTCGCCCCAAATCGATGCGATGATCATGGGGATGGCGAACTTTTGCGGGTCCGGGCTCGCCTTCTCCAGCTCGGCGTACGCCGGCGCGAGGACGTCGTCAACCACCGAAACCACCTTGCCCTGCCACGCCCCTCCCCCCGTGACCTTCTCCGCGGCCGCCTTGAGCTCCCGCAGCGTGGGCGCCGCGTTCTGGACGTAGACGGCGCGGTTCTTCGTCGCCTCGGCGTTCCTCAGCACGCCCGCGACGGCGCGGCCCACGCTCTCGAGCGTCGTGGTGCTGAACCGCCGCTCGCCGCCGTCGTACAGCGCGACGCTCTTCTCGGGGATGTTGGCGATGAGGCCGGCCCGGAGGCCCCAGTCGAAGAAGGGCCCGTTGTAGATGCTGGTGTAGGAGAGGGTCCCCCTCGCGGCCTCCTCTGCCAGCGCCTTCTGCACGGTCACCTTGTCGGCGAAGACGGCCAGCTTGGCGTTCTTGGGGTTGCTGATGTCGGACCCGAAGTCCGAGGGGATGAAGCGCCTGATGTTGGCCTTCGCGGCTGCCTCGACTAGGTTCAGTTGCTTCGAGATGGCCACGGCCGCGAGAGTGGAAACGACGGCGTCTTGGCCCTTCAGGGCTGCTGTGAGGGACTCGACGGAGTCATAGTTGACTGGCTTCACTGTGACGGGTGCTGGGAACTCGTGTGTGCTGCCCTGTCGCGTCAGGACTGTGACTTGGAACCCGGCCTTGAGCAACTGTTCAAGTATGGCGGGACCTAGATTGCCGGTAGCTCCGGCGAGGGCGACATTTGTTATAGCGCTCATGGTGACTTAAATTTGACTGGAGAGCGATTTTTTATGTGAAGGATTGTTCGGTTGCAAGTGGTATATAGCAGACCTCAGGATTGTGAATGTGTGTGATGGCTTGTCCTTTATATTGTACTGTACTTGGGGCGATGTCCTTCTTTTATACTGAGCCATCATCACCACAAGATTTGTATCCTATTCACAGCTTGCTTACAATATAATAACTACATTCGGCGGTATTTATAATCCGGTTTTGTTGGATAACTCTAGTATCATCATGTCTATAAACTGACGTGCTCTGTCGGATTACCTCTGTGGACGGCTATTGTTTCACTCTATTTATACAAACCTAATGGGCAATGTCTCTTCTAGAGTAAATGTCACTAAATTTTACCTGGAATTAAGAGAATATTCTTGAAGCCCAACAGAAATATATGAGTATAACTGTATATTTCTGCGTGCTCGAATTACTATCATCGAGTAGCGCAGCAAAATATGTCTTTGTTCTATGTCTTATCCCACTCGACCTGCGTCTCATCCCACATGCCGTGATTCCATACCAGGAAACTAGCACTCCGGGCTAAACCGCATACGGAATCAATGGCTCTGTTCCCCGGTGGGATATCTCGTAAGCACACCTGCGCCCTTCATTATTGCATGATTCGACTACATGCCAAATATCAATCCCACAAGGGAATTTGGCACGTGCGGATCATTCTGCAAAGACATTTTACGACTCAGGTAATTGGGAACCGATGTGGGTGTTGTAATCATTTTTACCCTTTCAGCTTTAGTCTTGTATCTCACCTGTACAACCCCTGTATCCCACATTGCCGACACTAGACGGAGGGGAGCCCTGATCTCTATCATCTAATGCAAGAGACGACACAATGACCCGTTCCCGTATGACATCGCCCGTTGTGACAAACGGCCCAGCCGAGTCTTCGACAGTCCCGAGGCGATTTGAGTGTGCATTTCCCGGCTGTAGGAAGGTGTTTCGACGAAAAGAGCATCTGACAAGGCATCTCAAGTCCCACGACACCCAGCCCCAATATGTGTGCCACATATGTGGCAGGCGGTATGCACGAAGGCAAGTAAACCATCCATCGGATGTTGCTAACGATATCAGTGCCCAATATACGAGGTAGGAGCTTAATATCTATCAATACTGATGTTTTGTAGTGATGTCCTTAAGCGACACGTTGAATTCCATCCGCAATATTACAAGTCAAAGCGTAACTTCATTGCTTGTACCAGCTGTCGGGAGAGCAAGACGAAATGCGACGAGGACAACCCATGCAAACCTTGCCATCGTAGAAAATTACAGTGTGTTCGGGTGGATAGGGGCGAGAGCGCCGTGAACGCCGATAGTGCGGCTTTGGAGTCAACTTCCGATGTCTCGAGCCCCCCGCCCAGCTCGACTCATGTTCCTAAGGAGTCGAGGTTGGGGGAATACATTTTCAAAGACTGCGCAGCTTTGGAGAGACGCCTTGATGCATTCTTCGCTAGGATTCATCCGACCTGGCCTGTACTTCAACCCGCCATGGTCACGGCATCCGGAAGCCCAGAACTCTTAGTAGCATCGATCGTGATGCTCGTGAGTTGGCTTGAGGGTGATATGGACCATGTGGCACTGTCCCCTTTAGTGTTTAATGAAATCTTGGAAAGCCATCTTGTATGCTATTCTCCGTGACCTCTTGCCCGGTTCCTGGCTAATGTATCTCAGGGTCCAAATCCACCTCTAGCTATATTACAAGCTATGGTGTTATATCTCCTCTACAGCACATGCTGCCTTGTAAGTAACGACTCACTCCACGCATGTATATGGTCGCCGCTACTTAAATTTGGCTAGGAAACGGAGGGCATGGCGTTCAAAGCCTTGAGGATTCATAATGCTCTAGTAACCGCGTGCCGATTTTCTGGCATCTTTGCCTCACAGAGAGGAATATTATATGCTTGGAACCACGCCTCAACTGCTGAAGAGGACCAGGAGCCACGAGATCGGTGAGCTAGAATTCCTGCCTCGATAAGCGTTTAAGCTGACGGTTGCCTACCAGGCTAGCATTTGCCGCGCTGCGTCTAGACGCCTACCTCACTGCACTGCTCGACTTCCCACCCCTGATCCGCTATCAGGAGTTGTCCATGCCTATTTCCCAGTCTACCTGCTGGGTCGCCGTAGCCAGCGAAGAGGAGCGCCGCAAGTTGTTGGAGGACGAGCCCGCGCTGCGGAGGAAGACTTCCTTCAGCTTTCGGGTCCACGATCTCTTCGGCGCCCCGCGCCCAAACGTCCTGGCCTCGCGGTGGACGAGGATGGACTACCATTTCATACTGTGCGCTATTCAGTCCGGCGCCTGGGAAGCCTGCCACCAAGCCATCCGCACGGTTCCGGATGACATACACTCGAGGACGCATCCCCACGATCTCCGTACTGCCTGGCGGCAGTACCTCAAGACGTGGATGTCTGGCTTGGAAAACGATTGCCAGGTAAGTGCTATGCAATTCTCCATTTCTGCAACCATGTCATGTTACGCGGTTTCCCTGAGTATACTGACAACGTACAGTAAGTCTATAATTTTTCCCTTGAAAATATATATCCAACTGGGGTGACCCCAAGGGGATTTTGTGCAAATAATCGGTCCTAACACGACATAGGCTTCACAGGGACTACTTCGCAATCTTACGTGAGGATGACATTTCACCGCAGACCTTACTCCTCTGGCACATGACGACCCTCAAACTCCACGCACCCCCGGACCTCTGGGCGCTCCAGGGGCGCTACTACGAGTTATGCCCAAGCGGCGCTGCTGTCCGGACGCGCGCCGCGCAGCCGCCCACCTCCCTGCGGCCCTGGCAGGCCTCGGAGGTCGCCCGCGTCGCGGTCTGGCACGGCGCGCAGATCTCGCGCCTCGTCTCGGACGAGCTGTCGTCGCTAGACCGATCATCTAGCGCCGGCGCCGGTGCCCGCGTGCGCCTGAACCCGCTCCTGCTCCCGGCGCTCCTCACGGCCGCCGCCGTCGCCCTGGGCTACGCCCACCTCGCGCGCGCCTGCCCGCTCTGCACGGGTGGCGGCGCCATCGACCTTGTCAGCGTCTTCGCGCCGCCCGGCGACTGCGAGCGGCTGGGGCGCTGGCTGGCCGAGGGCGCCGGCCTCGCCAGCTGGGGCCCGGACGTCTTCGCTGGCTTCCCCCTCTGCCGCTGCGCCGTGCCCAGGCTCGCCGGCTGGTTCCGCGCGCTGCTGCTGCTCGCCCGCCACGCGCCGGCGGACGCCGCCCTCGCGCGGCTCGTCGACGAGTTTCGGGCGGGTCTGTGGGGAGAGGCGGCCCTGACTTGAGCGAGATACCTGGCCTAGCCTGTCTTGTGGCGGGGGCTTGATTGAGCTCCAGTCTGATTGTGCAAGCGAACTAGGCGCACAAGACAAGGAGGCCCGGAACAAAGGAGTCTAGATGCTACAATAAACGCTTCAATTTCTCCGTAAAAACTTGAATAACGATCCTTTCCACCCGTCAGGGTTTCACGTTCCCAAAACTTAAAGGGCGCCTCCTTCGATCCCGCTTCAACAGAAGCGAGACGACAAGCGCAACTCGCAGTAGGAAGGCACAGCACAGGGGAGCGAGCGGTACCAGCGTCATGCACGAAAGGAAGGATATGGGGACTCTGGGAGATGGTGCAACGGTTCATGGACATACCAAGACTATATTGGGACAATATTCAATTAATAAATACGTAAAACAGAGGGTCATTGACGATACGGTGACAAACAACCGTTTCCACCAAGTGGTATCAGACAAAGGGTTAAATGAATAACCGTTTCATGCCGGGTATAGCACCTTAGCAGCTATCCAGCTTATGTACAAGCTAGTCAGACAAAATCCATACACAACATTGCAGGACGCGTGTCTCATGAAAAAAAAAACAAAAAACGGACGTCTATGGTCCGTAACCTGCGGGGCAAAAAAAAAGGCAAAAGGGGGAATCACTGCATCTCTATAACACCATCGCAATCTTTCTATCCACTGCCCCAAAAACAGCCAGGACGCCATCAATGTTACGGTGTGTGTGCTCGTTTATACCATGGTGAAACCGATCGCAAACGACGTGGCGACTATCGCGGGGATGGCAAAGAGGATGGCGGAGACGGAGCCCAGGGGCGCTAATCGAGGGCTAGCATTGTCGCTAGACTCCGAGCTGCCGGAACCACTCTCGGTAGCGCTAGGACTATTGTACTCTCCGTCGGCCAGGGCCTTGACAGAAAGGTCGGACAGTTTCTTGCCGTCGACATCGTTGACGGTTTGGGTAACCTTCCAGTCGCTGATATCAATGATCTTGCCGTTGAGCTTCTTGCCAATACCGTTATCGATCAATTTCTGGACACCAGGAGGGGGCACGGGGAGGGTGAAGTTGTTGTTGAACCCATCCTCCTTGATCAGGCTCTCGGCGCACTTCGGGGGCGTGACAGACTTGCCAGTAGCCTTGATGGACTGCACCGCATTGAAGTCCAGCTTAGCGTACTGGTTCTGGAGAGTGCGGAAGTCAGAAAGTAAATCAACGCTGTCATCGTCGTTGACCTGGACGAGTCCGTAGTTATTGTCCTCCTGGGACCATTCATACACGACACCGCCAGAAAAGACACTAGCCATCTCGGAGCCGTAGATAGTACCAATCTCAGTGAAGACACGAGGTGATGGGGTGTTGCAGCCGAACTCAGAGTAGAATACGGGAACGGAAGTGGTCTTGAAAAGCGAAACGAGCTGGTCGTAAGATGAGTCGTGGAAGTTGCTGTTGCCACACCAGGAGTAGCTGTTCAAGGCGAAAATGTCGGCGCGAGACATGTCATCCGAGTCACCGTTAATGGCGCACTGGAAATAATTCCAGCTATCCTCAAGGACACTACGAACGTCGGCGGCTGAATAACCGACGGGAATCTCACGGTCCGAGTGCTTCTTGATGTAGTTCTTCAGGTCACGAGTGACGGCCCGAATGTACGGGGGCGCGTGGGCCCCGGTCTTGACAGCATCGATGACCTCGTTTCCAGAGAAGAAAGCAAGTAGGTTGGGGTAGTTCTTGAAGTTCTCAACAATGGCAAATGTTCGGTTGACATAAGCCTCATAGTAAGAAGTCCAAGGCTCAAGACTGTTAAGAGACTCGCCTACCAGGGGCGAGTTGACGTCAATGAGCATGTACATGCCGGCCTACAAAAGTACGATGGATTAGCATCGACAGCCAGTTATCTTGCGGGAGCTGGCTTTAGCCTGGACTCACAGCGTTGAAGATGCTGGCGCATTCGTCATGGTTCAGATCGGGATCCAGGTTGTAGACACGGATCGTGTTGATGCCGAGCATCTGCATAAGAGCGGCATCGCGACGGCAGATGTCTCCATTAGAGAGGGGATCTTTGGCGTGGCTGGGATCGTAGCCGGCGCTGCCCCCGATCTGGTATGCGACACCAACAATCTGGAAGGCATCGCCCGTCTTGGGGTTGACGAACTGCGATCCGTGAACTTCGAGCGAGGGCACGGCGGCCACCGAAGCGGCGGCGGCCAGCGCGGTGACGGCGGCTCGGCGGAGCATTCTGAATGTGCAGGCGGCGGAATTTATCGCGGCACAGTTGCGGGTTGCGGGTTGCTCAGAGAAACGAGGGAGTGATTGTTTACTAAAATTGTAGCGTTGAACTGGTGGTGTGGTGCAAAAGAGCGACTGGAAATGCAAGCGGACAAACCGAAACAAGTAGAGGGGAAAACGACCGTGAGCGAGCGACAGACACCGCAGTGAGAAAGAGAACCGCAGCACTCGAAACACAGGAGAAGGAGTGTCGCGGGCGGTTGGAGACACAATGACCCTTAAACCTGGAGGAGAGAGGGCGCCAGGGGCAAAGGGCGGTTGACGATGGCTTGGCAAATCAGTGGTAGGACCTGGCGCCGGGTAGCGTCCCTCAGCCAATGGCCGCCCCCCAATCCACAAACCTGCCTAAGTGGGATAGATTGGAAATGACCATGTGGGGTCCATCTCGCCGTCTTTGTCCACTAACAATGGACAACTACAAGTGCGACCGCCCGCTGTGAATTGTAATAATACGATTAAGGTAGGCACTATAGGCACTATAGGTGGAGGGGCCGCTCGCGACCTCTCGTGTCGTACCTTTTTCAGACTTCTCTTGTCCGCTCTCTGTCAGCAACACGACCATGCCCTAGGCTAGCTCCTCTCCTCATGAGCGATTAGATGGCTTCAGCAGCGGGTAAATGCCATGATACGAGGTAGAACCAAAATCCCGGGGCTGCGAGGCTAACCTGGAAAACATTAATCGGTTCCATCAGTCAGCTAAATCCGGACATGCCCGCCCATAGATAAATACAGAACCCTCGTATTATTGTCATGTGGTCAGCACCCTGAGAGCACTGTGGCTATTTATCGTGAACTCGACGGTAACACCGCCGAGGAATGCGCGGGAATGGATTGGCGGTATCAGACATGAAATTCGGTGAAACCGTTATACAGACCGTTTCACTGGTTGGTTCGCGCAAACCATGATGAAACATGACTTCATTTTTTTTATGTGTTTAAGCAAGGACCGGGTAGGAAATTTAGGTTGCTGTTCGCCCCTGAAAATCGCAACAGATTGCCGGGTGCCATCGAATAAACTGGGGGGTTGTGCAGGGAAGCGGTCGCGAGCTGGCGCTTGTCAACGAACCCTTGAATTTCAACACGGGGAGAATGGCCGAGATTCGTACCGCTGGTGCGGCTTGATCCCACGTTATTCACCACACTAATATAGGCCGAGTGCAGACTACCCTGTGGCTGGTGCATTCGAGTCACGCCCGAGGTACCTTGGGTTAGGTACCTATTCATCCCACCTCAAAAAAATCACTGAGCGTGAGAAAGAGTGGTCGGTCGCGATACTCTCGCCGCCCCGCCTCAACCAGCAACCCATACTCTATGCGCTCCCCGCGTTGCTGCACCCCCAGCATCAAGGCGTTCTTCCGGACCCCAGCCTACCGTAGCCCCCATCGATTCGCGAGCACCATGGCATCTAGTACGTTGCCCGTCTGCCTCCCTAGCCCTTGCGCCAACGCAGTGCAGGCTGGCCGCACTCCCCCTAGACCCCAGCGAGCCTAGACGCGACGAGGACGGAATCCGAACCAGTTGCTGACATGCTCTCTTTTTTCGCGCTCTAGCACTCCCCTCTGACCGTCGACCCCTCGTCATCTCGGGCCCCTCGGGCGTCGGCAAGGGGACGCTGATCCACCGCCTGTTCGCCTCGCACCCGGACACCTTTACCCTCTCGGTGTCGCACACGACGCGCGCCCCGCGGCCCGGCGAGGCCCACGGCGTCCACTACTTCTACGTCGAGAGAGCCGAGTTCGAGGCCCTCGTCGCCGCCGACGGCTTCGTCGAGCACGCGCAGTTCGGCAGCAACCGGTACGGCACGAGCAAGGGCACCATCGAGGAGCAGACCGCCAAGGGCAAGGTCGTCGTGCTCGATATCGAGATGGAGGTGGGTTAACCCCGTTTTTTTTTTAAAAAAAAAAAGAAACTCAGGAATCATAGCAAACTACACTACATATCTTGCCCACGCCGCGCTGGTCGCCTCGCAAAACATAGCTCCGCTTTGCCACCGACGCTATGTAGATCTACATCTATAATCTCTCCCTAGCTAGGCGGGACAGGATATAAAAATAGCTAACGGATGAGCAAAACAGGGCGTCAAGCAGATTAAAAAGAGCGGCATAGACACGCGCTTCGTCTTCATCAAGCCGCCCACCTTCGAGGCCCTTGAGCAGCGACTCCGCGGCCGCGGCACCGAGGATGAGGCCTCGATAACCAAGCGTCTGGACCAGGCCCTAAAGGAGCTCGAGTACGCTGATACGCCCGGTGTTCACGACATTATTATTGTGAATGACAATCTGGACGCTGCGTACAAGGAGCTCGAGGACTTTGTCTATAAGCCCGTGGCGTGAGGGGCTGAGTGACCAGCTAATCTCGTAATAATTATAATAAGAAATGGCCCGGGGAAGACGCTGGTAATGTAGGATGCCCAGCGGGAAGCCCCGTTGAATATCGGCCGCAGACCACAATAACGTCCACATAGAACAGTCAAAACGGGGTAGCGATCAAGTAGGCGATTATATGAATTAGATTATACCCATAATAGAACCCCATTACGACAATTGAGACGTCCATCACCCCGCTGGCCGCCACTAAAGGTATCATAGGTATCATATTTTTCTCCATTAGGTATCGAAACTGACTCTATCTAGAGCACAGCCTGGGCTCAGCTCTTGAATTATTCTTTTTAGAAGACGAAGAGAGCTCTGGGGGAATACTAAAAGAAAAAAGATAATAGGAAGGCCAGGTCATCAGAAAGTACTGACAAATACTGCTTGCTCAACCGCGAATTCACATACACATAATAAAGTTTCAGGCACTCCAACGGGCCATCATCTCGGCCGTGGCATCGTGTGGGGCTCCGCTCTTTGGCCCGAGTGCCATGCCGTACATTACCAGTAATACAGGTTCTTGGTATCTGTCTCAAATCTGATCTTTTTGATTTCCGCGGAGCAAGAACTCTGAAACAATTCCGCGCTCTGGTTCGGATTTCATGTGGGCACGGGGGAAGATACAATCGAACCGCCGCAATCGGGAAACCACACAAATGAAGGGAAAGCCGAGATCCCGGACCAGATATGACTAGGTAGATGGCTTAGTAGCCGTTCATGGTCATTCGCTGGGAGCTCCTGCTCATCTCTCGGTCAGCAGCAGGGCTGATGGGTCTGCTTCCGTGGCCTTGAGCACTGCTTTCCTTCAGAGCCAGCAGTTGCTTTGCACGGAAGGTTTCGTAGTGGATCTGCGAAGTCGTTTCGATGAGATCCTGAAGATGCGTCCGTAGAAGGAAATCGCGCAGGTAAACAAATTCGCAGTGATTCTCGTCCTCGACATTAATGACACCCCATCGGTTCTGGCGACCACGAACTTGCTTGCCGTTGACGATAATTGACTTCTCCGAACCGACAACTGCGAAAGGAACAAGGCTCTACAAAACTGTTAGTAAATCTGGTCTGGCACATATGGGAATGAACCATCATGTACCTTGATCTGGGTATTGATGGAACGCTCCTCGTCATCGAGCTCATCATTGTCGTAGGGGTACATCTTGAGGTTATGGAAGGCAAATTCCTCCTTGATGCGCTCCTTGAAAGCTTGTCGCTCCTCGAGGGTCAAGGAATCCGCCTTGGCAATGACAGGAACGACATTGACGACGTCGGACAACTTCTTCAAAACGACAATATCAATGGGCTTGAGAGAGTGTCCAGAAGGCTGGATGAAGAACAAGCAGCAGTGGATACGGGTGTCTTGGATATAACGTTCTCGCTGTGCTGTGAGCTCCTTTCGCAAGTACGCCGAGTGCTGGTCTTTGATGTACTTTACGATAGGGTCCCAGCATCGATCGTTGTTTACGAGGTCGCCGTAGCCCGGCGTGTCGACGATGTTAAGTCGCAGGCGGACGCCGTTTTCCTCGATGATATGTGACACAGGGTGGATCTCGGTGGTGGTTCGGATCTGCTCATCGGGTAGCATACGGCCCTTTGAGTCGATCAGGTGAGAGGCGAAGATGGTGTTGATCAGAGTCGATTTGCCCAGACCGGTCTGGCCTGCAAAGGGTATCGAGATTAGCTCGGTGAACTCACGCAACACGGTGCATCAAGCAAAGGAGCTGGTGGCAGCCCGTTCAACCGCCGAGGCAGTGGGAGAATAATACATACCGACGCAAATGACGTTGAACTGGAAGCCTCTCTTCAACAGCTTGCGCTCGATCTGGGAGGTGATGCTATCAAAACCAACATGGCTGTTGGGATACACAGTAGGCGTGGCCATTGCTTCGGGCACGTCTCAGAGGCGGCGGACTGGATATGGATGGGCGGATACTGGTGCTGGTTCCTATTCCAAAAAGGAGCCGGGCGGCAATTGGAGGAACGAACAATCGAACGCGCGTGGGACGGAGGATGGAGAGCGGGTGAAATTGGGAGTGCGTTGTTGGCGTTGCCGACGATGAAGAGGAGAGCGTTGCAGGTGTGGTTGGGAATTTTACCGTCAAGGGGAGCGAGTGTTCGTGTTTGCAACTCCCTGCAACGAATGGTGCACCAGAACTGAGAAGGGCGACTTGTTCCTGCCGAAGTACAATTTCCGCCCAGCAGGTGCAGCTAGCCCGGCGGTCCTTGGGGGAAGTACTATGTAGTTTGGGGCCAGTCAAAGCATAAAGGGGGAAGGGGGTACAGCGGCGCCACGTCGTCGCGTGCTGGTTGGCTAACAAAGCTCTCCTCTGCTAGATATTAAGCGGGGCTGGGCTAGGGGGTTGCCAGACTCTCATTTGCCGGCTGTTCACCTTCACTCCGGCCTGGGGCACCCGTAGCCTGTAGGCTGTAGCACTGAGGGTCCGAGCTTTTGACGATTTTTGAACATCTCGCCGGTACCTTGGTGAAGGCCTATCTCGCAACCATTAGGTATCTAAGGCGCTCCCGACGTCCAGCAACCAACCGGCTCACCCTTTACTGCGGCTGCGCGCGCGACCGGCTTTCCTGATAGTATAATACGTCCAGTCCGGACATCTTGCGTCGATACTCCCGCAGCGGTCGCAAAGAGCGCATTCAATCGGCCTCGGTATCCTATCCACCGCGGAACTGCGCCATCGAGATTCAGTCACAATGGCGGCCGTACAGCAGTTGCGAATCGCCTCGGCTTTCTCGGCTCTGTTTCCAAGGCTCTCTTCGCCAGGGTTTGGGGTCTTCAGATCAGCACTTCTATCCTCGCAGCAGTCGACACAATCCCCGTTTCCCACGATACCGGCCCTTTCCATTGCGATCCCCGCTGCCATTTCAAGCATCCCATCATTACTCGGCGACATATGGGAAGGCATCCTCAGAGCTGTCCCTAAGAAGAAGACATCACATATGAAGAAGAGACACAGACAAATGGCAGGAAAGGCCTTAAAAGATGTGACGAACCTCAACAAGTGCCCAGCGTGTGGAGGTACCAAGAAGATGCATACTTTATGTCCCACATGCACGAGCCGTGAGTAGACGTCGATATCTATTAGTATCGCTGGGTCGCAATGCTGACATCGTAATCAGGCATATCGGGGATACTGGGCCAGGCTGTGAAGAAATAATGAGGCTGGATCGGGTTGTTTTTCCAAATGTAAACATGCATAGAATGGCGTTGGGTCCGGGTGCGAGATCGATGGCTCAGCAGTCGATCAGTGCGCTGTAAAATGTAAAACACTGTACACAGAATATACTACATTTATGTATTTTGAAACAACCTTATTAAATATTGCCTCTGTCGTAAATGGAGGGGAGGCGCAGAGTGCCTCCATCGGCATCTCCAATTTTTGGTAACTACAACTCCTGTTTAGGTAATTCGGTTTGTTTGACTACGCACACTGAAGCTACCAACCCCACCAAAGCTTGACTGGTTCACTCTTGCTCTCTCACATTGACAACTCGCCATCTCCACAACAAAAGCCGCCCAAGTGCGCAAATGGATCGGTAACCATGGTATGTCCCTTCTTTGCTATTCTTTGTAGTCGTCGCTGACGCTCGCCCTCGTAGTCGAAGCAATACTTGACTACACACACCGTGGATAATGGTGAGCACCACCCGGCTGTCCGCGCTTCCGCCTTCTCCTTTCCCTGCTTCCCCCCGTCTTTTAGAAGGGCTACGAGCTATGCCGCAACGATGCGCCTCTCGTAACGCTTGCGTGGGAAAGACGCCAAGTTCTCGGGATCTAACCTCTCAAAGCTCACATAACCGACGTCTTCTCCATCGCCGCAACCCCCACCGCCCTCCTCTCTGCCAGCGGCTCCTCGACAATACATGTACACGCAACGACTGATCCCTCGTTTCCACTTGTCCAATCCCTCACTGGCGCACATAAACTGGGCTGCCATCACCTCGCCGTTTCGCGTAGCGGTAAGGTTGCGGCGTCTGTCGGCTTCGGTGGCGACGTCAGAATATGGAAGGTTTCGGAGTCGGGATCCGGCGAATGGGGCCCTTTCGGCGAACTTGACGCAACTAAGAGCTCGGCGAAGGGCAAAAGCGGCGCCGGCGAGCTTTGGGCCATTGCGCTGAGCGAGGATGGCCAGTTCTTGGCCTCCACAACCTATGATGGGCGGATTAACGTATGGGATCTTCTCGGTGACCGCGGGGTGACGCTGCGCGAGTACGAGACAGGCAGCGCAGGCGCCGGCAGCTTTGGCCTGTGTGTCGATCTCAGTAGGGACGGGAAGTACACAGCTAGCGGACATCAGAGCGGTGCCGTTTACGTGTTCAATAACAATACGGGCCGTTTGCAATACGCCTTACCCGGTATGTCCACCTTATCTTCGCGGCAAATTGATCATTGGGATGGAAGATTGGCTTAATCAACGTACTGACTGAACTTAAGGACTGGTCAAGCCTGTTCGCGCTGTCGCATTTTCACCTGCCGGCACGCGATTAGCCGCTGCCGGTGATTCGGGTATTATCGCCATCTACGATACGAAGCATGGCGAGCATGTGGGCAATTTGACGGGCCATAGCGCCTGGATCACGTCCCTCGACTGGAGCGACACCGGCGAGTACCTGCTCAGCGGCGCCTTCGATGGCAAGGCGAAGGTATGGTCGGTCGAGAGATCGGCCTGTGTGGCGACCCACAGCGAGACGGACAAGGCGCTCTGGGCCGTGCGGTGGTTGCCCAAGACGGTGAGGAACGAAATGTTTTGTACCGCCGGCGCCAACCGAAGCTTGACTTTCTACCGAGAAGCTACGGGCGCCTAAAGAGTAGGATCTGCGCAGGTGGCGACGGAAATAAAGTGTAATGACGATACAGAGATTAGCCTTTTCGAGCAACTGCATGGTGCATACTGGCGTTATGAGAAGGGAACACGGAAAACGGGCTTTGCAATTTGCTGTGGATAAATCGGTGTCGAGGCAAAACCATCATGTACCAGCAACCTGCCATCAAGCGTTTGCTATGAGCTCGCATCAGGCTGTAAAGCATATAAGTCAATAAGTGATGGGTGGGAAAAAAAGAAAGCCATGACAGTCTACAAGGGTCTCGTACCTAAATTATGATCAATTGCTGACTTAAGATTATACGTGTGCATCTCGAACACATGACATGAAGTCTGATGTTGCAAATATAATGGGGTAGCAAAATGAGGTACCATATGTATCGAAGGTTAACCCTCGTTATAAAATGAATGCACAGCATGTTTAATATATATATATATGGGAGAACATTATCGGCCTTGGGCTGTCTTAAGTAACATGTGCCCATTGCGACGAAGAAACCCGGAAATAATATCTCATCCAAGAAAGAGCCGAATAGTTAGTTATAAAACAACGCAGTAAATACTCTCCATTCACCTAGGAATAACCGGAAACCCATAAGGCCCAAGATACCTACAACACCCCATAAGTTCTGCATTTACCAGGTAGTGAGATACCTGAAGTGTAGTCTAATAGCCATCGGCACGTCCTTCCCACCTGAGATCATGAGTGATGACAGAGATTCCGTAACTTTTTGACCCCACGTAGTTAACTATCTACATAGTAGGTAGGTTGTGTATTCCATTGCGCGACAAGTTAATGTAGGCAGGCGTCGGCTTTTCGAACTAGCTGCTGTCCGTGGGTGCAAATTCAAGGTCTACCTACCTACCTAGGCAAATTAGTTGATTTTGGGGCGTATGAGTTCGTCCCTTCATGGTTGCCTTGTTGTCACCATTCAACCCGGCACATACAGGCAATGTGCTTACTTGGGAGTTAATAGGTTGTGTAACAGTAATCCACCCTATAACCTCCAAGGTTGAGCTCCAGGTAGGGTGGAAGGGCGAGGGGACAATGTACAAGACCACCCCTCACGGTGAGTTCCACGGAGCGAGCTCCATCTCTACTACGACAACATCAACTCGGCATCCCTGCACCCACAAAAGAGTCGGACAAGGACTAGGGTCTACAATGAGACCCGATCCTTTCGCCAGTCTCGACACGCCGTACTAGAGAACAGGGGTCCGACGAAGAGCGATAGGAGAGCAAGCAAGAGCTCTGGAACCAGGCTGCGAGCGGACATGCAAGTCCAGTGCCGAGACAGGCATTTTCCTTCGCATCTTGTCGCTCTCTGCGGCGATGCGGCAGCTTCGTTTCCACAGAACGTCTGGTCGTGGATGCTTCGTTACATGTGCGGTGCTGGGCTCAGCGCTCGACGACCGGCCCAGCGGGAGCATCATGATGCGATTGGAGAGAGGCCCTTGGCGGGACGGGCGTACAGAGGACGCAGGGACTTTAGCGAGCTAACGAGATCGAACGTTGCTTCAACTGCCTTCTGCACAGCTTAGCTGGTGCATTCGATACTCGGGACCGATCGCTCCTGATTTCTCCTCGATTACACTGCAAAGGTTTACAACTCACACGGGGACGCAAAGACGCAGCCACTCTTCGAGGATTCTGCGGGTTGCATGCGCGGAAAGTGGGCGGCATATGCATCGGACTTCAATTGGGAGGACAGAGCTTGGCTTTGGGACCTACCCATCTTGGGTAACCATTCGCACGATGCCATTGCCGGTTGTCTCGTGCCGTGTCCCGCCCTATGCGATGCCGTGATAGGAAAGAGTGGCAACAGAACAAGAATAAGCAGAGGAAGGGATGTAGGGGACCTGCGTTATTTGGTTGGTAAGACTCTTGATTCACCTGAAGATCCAGATCAAACACGGAAGCTAACCAGAGAACACCGTGTATCGAGGCTTTGCTTGTCGCCTCTGACTGAAGGATCATTTACCCTACATTCTCGGGTTCGGCTATGTACGTTGTATCCTTCAACCCATTGCATCCCAGCATCGGAGAAATATCGCCTTAATTACGGGCGAACACCACCAAGAAGTTGGCTAGCCACATCATCATGTACCCTAATTGGCTGCCCTGGCGAATTCCCCAGAGGGTCTAGAATGCGAGTTGCTCGACATGTTGGTTTTTCCGCGTTGTTTTTCTATGGGTACGATATGGCTCAGATCTACCTACAGGCATCGAAAGCCCGCGGCTTACAGTGTGATTATTCCGTGTTCTGCTTGGCGTTGGCACCGACATGAAGGCCAATGGCGCGATAATCATGAAAATTAAAACGGCCCAACACCGTTGTCCCCTCCCGCCCCTGTTAAGCGAGGCGAAGCAAGAGAGTTGAAAGGGTTGAACGAGCCAGGACAGCGCATATCTTTAGTCAGGAGACCGTCTAACCTACCACCTCCCAACTACAGGCGTACAAGTGCAAAGCGAGACACGAGCGAGAGAGAGGCCGGAGGAACCTTTGTTCGCTCTCAGAAGGTCACACTGCAGCACGGTCCGGGGGTCACGGCCCAGGCCGGTAGGCTCGGGCAGTGGAACAGTGGAAGGGAAAAAAGAGGAGATAAAGAGGTAACAGTTGGGACTGCCCGCGTTGAGCTGCATCGGCATGCATGTGTGAGCTAAGTGCGGAGAAAGAGGCGTAATCTCTGACCCCATCCCCCCCATTCCGACGCCACGGGCACTACCACACTCGACGGGGCACTACCCTACCTGGAAGCTCTCGGCTCGCCTCCGGCCTGGGTTGCAACCCTACTCCTGTGTCTGTCCTGTCCTGTGCCACCCGGGCACGATTGCGCTGGCGGCCCCTCGTATACCCGCGACTCAGTGATCCGGCCTTCTCCCTGCTCCCCCACACGATGCCTGCCTGGTTTCTGGGTTCTCCCGCTGCTCGACAAGCGGAGATGAGTAACGGCGGATTTGCCGCCTTTGACTAGCTGGCTGCGGCTCTGAGGTCCCCCTTTCCCTTTCGGCCATTGCCCTAATAGCCACCGATGCGGGGCGGATCGGCTTACTCAAACCGGGTATTGGTTGATTGTCGGCAGCACATTATGTGAAACGGCATAATCGCGGGCAAACGCCACAGAGACGCCAACTCTTGCCCGCTGGCCTGGGAGAGTTGTTGCCGCGTCATCGGTCGCATTCTCGGGTATCTGATCCCTCGGACCCATCTGCAGACGTAGTTCTTGGCGGCCAGATCACTCCTACACGGGCTTACTCGCCTGCGTATGGTATAGAACTGGGCTCCGGCCCTTGGCTATCTATGGGCAGATGCTGAGATTGAACGGAAGGCTGGAAAGCCATCGGCGTGGGGGGTTCCTAGAATTGACCTGCAAGAGGCAGGCACAAAACGGGTTCACGGCCCTTACTGGCCATCTTGACGTTGGTTATCCCGCGGTTGCAGAGGGCGGCCGCGGCCCCCAAGACCGATTTGCGGCACCCGGAGAATTTTTTACCATCGGTTGCTAACCGTAGTTTCCGTGGGGTAGATCTGGGTTTGGAACCGAGCCCTGGGCCAATTGCTTCTTGGCACGTCTGTAAGGCAAGGCCCGATGCTCTAGATACACCATCTAGGCGAATGGAGGGATCAGCGAGATGGGGCTAACACTTGGAAAAGGTCTTCTGCTCGAGGCAATCCCGCCTGGTTCTTTGGTATGTCCGTCCCTCTTGGGACCTAAAAGTCTATCTCTAATTAGTATTTGTCTGTTTGCTAATTCTTAAGTACAAACAGCCAGCCACAAGCCCATGAGACGGGCGCAGGAGCAAGTTGAAGGGAATCGTGAATTTACCTGAAATCGTGACTGTTTAGCGGAGCGACTTGGCCCTTGTGCACGACTGCATTGAACGAGGGTCGGCTCGCAACGTTGCCCATGCCTCAACGCGAGCTATGAAAGCTTTTATGAAAGGTTAAACATCATTGCCACCCCTTTTTTTTTCTCTCTTGAAACCGGCATAGAGATCCCCAGCCGTTTCGAACAAGCCTAGTATAATGATGGCAAAAGGTGACGTGACCATAAATCATCCAAGCCTCAAGGGTTTGTTCAGTCAATTTGTGAGAACTCCTGACGACCTGTGTGCTATCACGAAACAAGAATTCTAGCATGATGCTAGGTCCGGAGGCGGGCTTGCCCAGCTGCGCATGCATCCCTTCTAATTGCTCCAGTGTTGAGGCGCAGACATCCATGGGTTATAGGCATGGCTTGAGAATTCACTGTGAAGAGGTGACGATTGGTCGCCCATTGAACCTCGCAGGGCAGGATCTACCATGTCCTGCTCAGTGCCTTGACTGTGATAGTATGAGCTCCAATCCGCTTGCAGGCCTGCTGTATCGGGCATGCTGGGATATCCCGTATATTGCCCGTAAGTTGAATAGTGCTGGCCTGCTTGAGCGTCAGTTGACATTCCTCATGAGCGCACTGGACAGACAGGAAGACGGAAGAATATCATGGTGCATCGTAGGGACTATTTCTCCGTCACGTTTCCGGATCGGGTAACTAACCTTGGTGGTAATACTCTTGGCGCGGGGAAAGCTGGCTATAGGAACTACCACCATGAGAGACCATTCCGAGGTCTTGGTGGGAATCGAGATACTGGGACGTTGGTATACAACGATCCGTTGGGAAGTCTGGCCTGGAAGAAGAGGCAGGGTCGCTAGGGGTGGCTGGCTCAGAAATCGGCTGCTGGCTCTCATCAGAGACCGGCGCATCTGGCGATTTCGACGATCCGTCGTTGGTCTCGTGCGATATGCGCATGTGCCGCGTCAAAAGATCACGACGGGAGAAGGCCGAGCCGCAATGGCAGATGTAGGGCTTCTCTTTGGTATCTACAATCAGAATTAGCTGGATGCCGCCCCGTTCTCCTAGTCTGATATCGTCGCCACGGTGGAGTAGAGAAGGATGCGGAAGAGACAAATCAAAAGTTGGGGTAAAACGGACGCGTGCGGACGTGGCGTTCAAGATGCTCCGACCGTTTGAAACTTCGCCCACAATGTGGGCACAGGCGCTGCTGGACGTTGGCAGACGAGCCATCTCGTCGACGGCGGCGTGTCTGGGACTGGTCCATTTCTTGTTTCTCCGCCATGGGAATGAACTCGGGCTGTGTTCTAGAAGGGAAGCTCTTGCTGCCTTTTTTTCTCTGGGAGAGAGATGCTCGGTTGGAGAGGATGGGGAGAAGCTCGCAACACGAACAGCGCCGAGAGGCAACTACACGAAGAGCCAAGCGACTGTGGGGAGAAGCCAAGGGATGGGGGACGGATGGGAGGGAGGGTCTTTTGGCTCAAAGGCAGGGAGAGCTATCTAAACTAAACTTGGCTAAACAGAGCAGAGAACAGGGGGGGCACTTGATTTTGTAGGGCCGTTTTCCCTTCTCCACCTCGCTCTCAACTCCTCATGAGCTACAGTCCCGGTGCGGATATAACCTCACATGGCCAGGGGCATGCTGTTGTTTTGAGGGGTTCTCCCGTTGTGGGGTATGTACAGTATAGGGCCTTCTACCGACATCTCCCGTGGGCTCCGGGCCTTGAAGCCAATGACAGTCGGTCAGAACACCACCGACGAGTGGTTCCATCGCCGTTCTATCTTCCCAAGGGCGAATGACTGGCTGTGATGAGCTCGGCCGACGCGGTGATCGCCTTCGCTTATTTCAAGCTTCTGAATCGGGGATATACGAGCCGAGAACAATATCATGATCCTAGCGGCGGCAGACATTGCTCGCATCTGCCCACAAAATGCTGTGCCTCGGACCCAACAGTCACTGACCGTCCAGGAGGTAGGTATGGGAAGATAGGGCGACCCGTCCTTGCGTTCAGCCGGTTGCTTGTACAACCGAGCGACTTCATCTCGGCGTTTCTGCCATTTACCAGACCCGACTACTATGTAAGTAAGGCTATGGGCTTCTAATTTCCTGCGCGCGAGACAGAATGCGGCCTGGCCACTGCCCGGTGACGTGATGCTCATCTCGGCTATACGGAGACAAACGGCACTGTCCGTCACCAGGAAAGGAAGTAGTCTCTGGGCGGTTAGTCATCCCGAGAGAGGTCGACAAATATACCTGCCCACCCGTAACCCAAGGGAAAGGGAAGCTTCCGAAGCCGGCAAGTGGTCGTAGCCAGTCGTACCACGACAGGATAGACGCAGACAGCAATGTCGTGCAGCGCGGGTTACGCGCGGCCACTTTTAGCCTGAGGTCTAAACGAATGTTACACCCTGCAACTTAGTTGGGAAACGCGGTCCCTGGCCTTACCCTCAAACGATCCCGCCTGGAATCGCCTCACTCCTCACGTCCTGGCCCGCGAAGATCCGTCCGTTATATCAACTGAGCTGGGGCCTC
Organism: Xylaria palmicola; assembly: GCA_022385595.1. Lineage (NCBI taxonomy): Eukaryota > Fungi > Ascomycota > Sordariomycetes > Xylariales > Xylariaceae > Xylaria > Xylaria palmicola. The sequence continues at coordinate 23,455 of MU281379.1, read as the reverse complement.
TGAAACCCCGCGAGCGGTATTTTCTCGAGAAAATGGCCCGCTCTGAGGGCCCGTCCCACTCATCATTTCCTCTGGCGAACCCGTTCGAACGGCAATGTTACGGCTACGATGACGAGCATAGTCATTGACTCCGAGACAGCTTCCCATTTCATCGCCGCGACGTAAGACACCGCACATCTTATTCCAGAAAGACACATTTCGTGGTCCGAGCATGACGAGTAAGAAGTTTCAAACCCAGCCTCGGATGGATGCCGGCTCAGTGAGACGCCTCAATGCGAGGATAAGGCGTGCCAGATACTGGACGCCGGGGACGGGACGATCTGGCGCTTTTTCTTTTCTTTTTCTTCTCGACTCTGTTCCTTCAATTTTTTTTTATTTCTTTTCTTCTTCTACCCTTTGCTGGGCAAAGTTTGGATCGGCAGCGCGGAATGCAGGAACTGGGCTAATTAATCACGAGCGAAACATACCTAGCCATGACCTGTAAGTTCCATCCCATCAACCGGCCTGGGGAAGTGGGTTCGTGTGACTCTCGCTCTCTTAAGCGAGAAATGCGACTGACAGTATGCATTTACATAGTAGGTATAGGTATAGTATGCAGCCCACAGCATCTTACCCGGTGGATACCCGAAACAAGCGAAACACCTACGTATCATGGATAGTGTTGCTCCTGGTCCAGCACGTCCAGCACGTCTGGCTGTTTAGTGCCGGGTAGAGTACTACCTGCTCGGAGCCGTCGACAATGGGGATTCAACACGGAGAAATCAAGTCTCGCACCTTTTGCCTCACAAAAATGAAGAATGCTTCGTCCACCAGGCGGATCGCTTAGCGGGTACTCGCGGGCAATAGTGCGAGCTTTCGGGCGCCGCTAACGAGCTCTTTTCACAGTCGAAAGTGTGTCGAAACCATGTCCCAGAGATGATGTAGCCGACAGAAATATCTGCGGCCAGGATTCCCGGACGAAGCAACGTTTCCAACGCCACACCTCAGAATCATTGGAGTGCCCCCGAGCCTTGGATTAGCTTCCTTGTCACTGCGGCCACCAGAGACCGGCCTGCCAGCCTAACCCAGGTTAGCCCACCTTTGATCTAGATCCGCAAACTTGCTGGGAGAGCGATGTTGAGGGGATTCCATCCATAATATTCTCCGGATACCATGCCTAGGGAAGGCTGGTTCGCGATTCAGCTCGCAATCCTTCCCCGAATAGAACTCGCCCATCGACGAATTCGCCAGCTCTCCGACCCAGTGTCGAATAAAAGCCTCGCTACACGAACAGCGAAGGCGCTGCCACGCCGGATCTTTCCGCGTCCCGGCATCTTTCAGACCTGGATGGGAGAACGCTACCCGGGATGACGAATATACAAGCCCATAATCACACCCGGAGCCTGCGGGATTTAGCAATGTAAGTTGGCCCTTGGCAAGCATATGCTGCTTACGTGCCATCGAGAAGTCCCTCGAGGTCTGTAGGTATTTTACGATGCGCGATCACGGTGACTATTATGCAATGCGTCCAGGGTTACCAGCGCTTGCATGTCGCGTTGCGCCCGTACAGGGCGCGGTTGCATAGATTCGTCGCCGACCAGACATGGGCTGGACGCGGCCAGCCTACCTAGGTAGCTCTAGGTAGGCAGGGAATGAGCTATACAGCGAGCTGCCTGGAATCGAACCTGGATCGCTGTATAGCTCATCGACAAGGGGCGGGGTGCGCGGTGCAGGTTTCTCAGCCTCCAGGCTTTGTAAGGCGGTCGTCGGTCCGCCGGATGTAAAAAGATTCTTACAAATCCCGGTTCAAGCATGAGTAAGTATAGATGAACTCCTGGGTCGGGCTATCCGTTCTGTCCTCCACAATCCGTCGGGCCCGATCCGCGGGCCGGTATGAGATGGTCAGAAAATCTCCGACGTAGGATCGCCGAGGGTTTAAAACACCCCGGGCTCCGGTTGGCATTTATGGACGTTTCATCAATAAAATAGATTAATTTTTGGTTCAAAATCATTTGATTAATAAAAATGAATTATTTTCTTTTCAAAGAAGCCTGGGTGCACTTTTGTAATCGTTTTACTGAAATAGCAGGATTGAGAGCACCAGTTAGGCTACGTATCACGGGGGCTCGTGGTTGGGTTTCAGTAATACTGCTTAGTACGAGTGAACTGAAACAAATCGTATACTTATTGCCGTGACACGAAGTCCAGCAATTGATAGAAATATGTACATCTTATTTCCATTGTTATTGCCAACACTAAACAGGTTATTCCTCCGAAAAGAGACCTATGATGGAACAAGCTAATCAAGGCCCTGGTCTTCATCAAGAATTGACAGTAAGCCCATCTGATTCGGGTGGTCCCTGATATACTAATCACTGTTAGCTGGAATTTTGGGTCCGCTTGGAAAATGACATACCTTTTCGAGCGTGGATGGCATACCAAGCAGCGCTCAAAGCCAGGAAGACCACGAAAACCACAATCGCATAATTCATACTAGCAGCAGTAACCGGGAGTATGGTTGGTAAGGAGAAAAGCACCAGTTCAAAGATGACCCAAGCTACCGCTATCACGTTCACCACATACCCTATCGTGCTCGGCATCTTCCAACGCGCCGCCTGGACCTCCCTCCGTCGGTAGGTCATCGAGATGGCGATGGGTATGCCATAGGAGACCGCAAGCGATATAGTGCCTACGGATGCGAAGGCAAGAAACGCAGAGGACGAGCCGAGGTTGATCAGGCCCAAGAGCATCTGGACGACCGTCGTCAACGCGAGCGCCCAGATCGGCGTCCCGTGGCGCTCGTCTACCTTCGCAAAGAGCGAGGCGAGGGGGATCGCGTTGTCCCGCGCAAAAGCCCACGTGCAGCGTGATGCGGCGACGGTGATGGAAACGGAGCAGAAGAAGGTGATGAAGAAGACGAGCACCGTCAACGCGAGACCGCCGCCCGGCGACCCCGTCACGCGGCCGAAGATGTACGGCAACGCCTGACCTACGGGCGCCTGGAGAACGTCCATGAGGTCAGGTAAGGTGGCGCATATTGGTATGATCTACCGAAACGTGAGCTTTCCAAACAATGCCTCGAAAGCGTCGTGGCTCACAAAGAATAGGCCGGCAATCCCAGCAATCGGTATGGATAAGGCCAGTGCGTTTGGCAGCTTGACCGCTGGGTTGTCGCACTCCTCGGCCATCGAAGTAATCATGCCAAGCGCAGCATATCTGATTGGGACTCAGCGGAGCCAGCACTGGTTGTTCACACGGGATCCGACTCACACATAAGCGGCCGGTAAGGTACCGATCCAAAATGAGAAGCTGCCCCAGCCCGATAAGGTCGTATCATAATGGCCCTATAGGAGGGCGCATGAGGACAGGTCCTGATAATGTAATACAGTGAGGTAACATACTAATGTATAGCTCGGAGAGTGTCTGCCGACGTCTGCTTTGACCGACAGAGTAATCAAAGTAGCGAGGATGGTGATGGCCGTGAAAACGGCGCAGAAGGTATCGATCTGGGGCAGAATCTTATTCCCGAAGGCAACGAACACAAATGCCAACAAACAGAGCGCGTAAAAGAGAAGAAGAAGCTGCCAGGGCTCGACGACGAAGTCCGGGTGGTACAGGTTGACGGTGGCGGCTACGAGAGATGCGAAACCGAAATTCACCGAGAGGGTGACAGTCCAGTTGCCGATGAGCCAGCACCAGCCGGTTAAGAAGGAGAGCATTTTGCGGTATCGAGGACTCGCGAGTTGGAAAGACCAATAATAGGGGCCAGCTGATGTCGGATACCTGGACGCTAACTCGCACAGGGATAGGGCAATGAACTCGTCGAGGATGACTACTATGATCCATCCCAGAAACATGGGAAGTTGTCCTGCACGCTGATAAGCATGTCTCTTAGCCTTGGTGGTTTTCGTCGCCACGTACCTCCGCCATATACTGGAGCGCACGCTCGTCAATTATGATCATCATGCGCGTGATCTGAGAACTACTCACTCGCACTAATCAAAGCGCTACCGAAACCATACGGGACCTGCGAGCAACTTTAGCCCCTGATGCGAAATAAATACGGCCAACATGCTTACGGCAGTGATGGCGAGGGCTTGGAACAGGAGCGTAAACATCGACCTGTTTCGTTGAAGTTCAGGCTTGTACCCGAGCTGGGTCAAACCCTGGTTATCGTGAACATCTTCGAGCTGCGTATCGCTGGAGCCGAGCCCTTTCTCAACGACGCCGGCCATTTATGATCTCTAACTACCAGAAAAGAATCGACTGTAAATATCCTCGCTTCAAATCCGCAGGCGAACAAGTCCGTTTTCTTGCGTCAATAACTGCTAGGTAGCTCAACGCTTGGGTCGTTCTTCGAGCCAGGAATGGAACAGGAAAACTGCCCCTCCTCTTATCTCCAACCCTGCTGTCCTTTGTTTGTGCTCTGTGCCTGTCCTAGTGCCTGACGCCCTCATTCATCGTCCCAATTGGGGAATTATCGACTAGCCATAGTTGGCATTTACACCCGAGCTCATGGTAAAGGATAGCTTCCCCGCGATGGACAATGAGTTTTCCAGCAAATAGAGGACATGCCAGGTACCAATGGCCGCTTTGTTCAGTATGCTAGTAATTTCTCTACTCACGAGATACGCTTCTTAGTAAATATCCAGCCCCTTGTTTTGTAAATTATCGAGAATTGCTAGCTCATAGCTAGGCCCTGCCATGACGCTTCCCCTCAGGATCACGGTGCTGGGCGCGAGTCGATCGGAATCGGTATCCCCTTGGACGTGCACTGTACTGAGGCAACTTATCGATCCCAAACGTGCCCTAGCTCTGGTACGCGGATAAGGCTAAGGATAATAGTACATATTAAAAATTAATTGTCGATCTGTGTTTATTCCATTGAAGCGAGCGAGCCGAGGCCATCGATCGCAAGCTCGCGTGCATAATACGGCTTGCAGTTGCAGAGCGAGTCTAGTCCCAGCTCGAAACTGTCGGCTGAGAACATGAAAGGATTCGGCATATTCTTTGCGGTAATTACGCCTACGGGAAGGATCTCAACGGAAAGAGCCCACTAACATAGTAACATTGCGATCGCGACAATGAATCGAGACCTTGCGGACATCTGTTACTTTCGGAGTCTTTGTTCAAACCAACTTGGCTTTTTTCGGGGCCGAGCGGGTCTCGTGGTGCGCGCCTGTTCTCGGATTAGAACTACGGAGTTCATATGAGGTATGAGGTACGAGGGGCACCAGTGCACTCAAGCCTACTCAAATCAAACCAGATAGTTCTAGATTTCACCCTTCAAAGTAGCGAAGATGTGATATGACTTGTCTCTCGATCTACAAGTAAGGCTTTAATAGTCTACTCAAAGAGATCTAGATAGTACAATCATAAACTAACCCTCCAGAACTGCTATCCGGAATCCCAGAGGGGTCGTACCTGTCGGATAAGATGAGCTCAGGGGAATTGCAAATACATGTCTTGACAGGTGCCATGACCATGTCTTCCGTTACATCAACAGTATCTAGTTCAATTAAAAAAACAAGTCATGACATCCAACATGCCCTTGCTAACGAAGTTACCGGCCGCTGCTCAGATCGTCAGAAGGCGATGTTGTGCAGCGATTCTCTTCACAACCCGTTAAAGGGTGTGGCTTCTGTATACCATGAATGTGGCGCTGTTGCGTAGACACGTAAGCTACAAGGTTGTCCAAAATCTTACTCTCATTCATTAACACCTAAGCACCATGCTAGAATACCCCGTTAACGGACCTGAGCTGTTGTACTATACGCTGATAGTCCCCATGCGTCACTAATCCTTCCAGTGCCTCGAGTATTAACCTCCCCAACAACTCTACCTCCGCTTGGGTAAAGCATTCGTCACTGTACTCAAGCCTCAAGTCTGCCTCCCCGGAGCTTCTCTCAGTAAACTCCGCCATGAGTTTGAACTTAGCGCCGGCGCCCCAAGTCCGTATAAACTCAATGCCATCAATAGGGAACTGAATTTCGTACGCTAGCTCATGGAATGTGACCATGACGTCGAAGAGCGGGTGATTTGGGAACTCGGCCTTGACACTGAGGTGTCTCAAAAGCTGGTCCCACGGCATGGCATGCGATAGTGCATCTCGACTGGACCGCTGTACTGCTCTAATTAAAGCGTCATCTGGCACGGCTGCCGAATCGCCACACGGTTTTGCCTTTCCATCGTCTGGAGAGCTTGGTAATGGATAGCGAATGCGGATAGGGAGCGGCTCCAGGAATAGCCCGACAACGTCAAGATCTTCTTCCGAGTTACGATTCAGATATGGCGCCCCGATTATCATGTCGCACGTACCAGAGTCGTGTTGCATGGCTAACGCCACAGCCGCGAGCGCCAACTGGTGCAGTGTTACCCTACTACGGGAGGCAAAGGAAGTCATGCTATGGTATAGCGTGCTCGGGACTTGGAGAAGAAACGATGAGCCGCTCCAAGTCTTTCGCCGCGTGTTTCCGTTCCCTACAGAATAACGAGTTTCCGACGGGCCGCTCAAGTACTTAGACCAAAAGCAAAGCTGCTCGGGCGACGCCGGTGTTGCCCAGGTCGTCTCAAAGTATGTCTTCTTCACCGGAGCCAACTGCTTGCCTGCATAGACCATAGCAACTTCGCGCAGCAGTGTCCTCAGCGTTGTCAAGTCGCTGATAATATGGCTGATAACCACTAACATGTGGGTTGGCGATATGAGGACGCGGATCAGGTCGTCCTTTTCGAGGTCGAACGGCGTATCTATGACGCGTTGAAGTTCGATAGCTTCAACCAGAGAAGCTGTTGGGGGTTCTGAAGCGTACATTCTGACTAACCCACGGCTGTCTGAATATCCAAACCGACACCACAAGAGGCGATGCCTACGGAGAACCGCATTCCAAGCATCCGCTAGGACGCTGCTATGAACTGAGCTTGGAAGTTGGCAGGCATATGTGACGTTAAATGATGACGTGTCTTTGTTGCCTTGATACTTGTCCCACCACTCGCGTTCGATTGGCGACGCGGAACTATCACCAAGCGTGTGCATTGCGCGATCATCATCTGAATCTGTCCACGCTTCTAATACCCGTAGCAGGTCCTGGATTGTAGCCGAGCCCAGGATTACCCCGACAGGCACGCGGCGGTCGAGAGCCCGGGACAGGCGGTGTGACAGAGAGAGTGCATGGATGGAATTCCCTCCCAAATCCGCAAAGCTAGAGGCCATACTAATGCTGTCTGTATGGGCTATGTTCAGCAATTCCCTGATCGATTCTATTATTATTTCCTCAATATTGATACTCGGCGGCCCCGTTAGCGTCCCTAGGGCGAACATAGCCGCAATAGCTTTGTAGTCGAGCTTGCCGATCGGTGTCACTGGGAACGTGTCAACGGCCATGGTGTGGCGAGGGAGAGAGAAGGGCGGTATATGGTGGCTCATCTGTCGTTTCAACGCATCCAAGTCCACGTCAGCCGGACGGACCAAAGCCACGAGACAGTCTTCTTTGAGCGTCACCGCCGACCCCAGACATCGTTGGTCTGCTTTGACGATCCGACTCTCCAAATCGTCCAAGTCGATACGGAATCCGCGAAGCTTGATCTGCCGATCTCGGCGTCCCATAAACACGAGCTCTCCATCTTCATTCCAATATGCCCTGTCTCCGGTCCTATACATGTATTCGCCTTCGAACTGAGGATTAACACTATCGGGCATGAAACGTAAGGAAGTTTCCTCGGGACGACCAATGTATCCGGCGGAAACCTGCACACCAGCCAGATAGAGCTCCCCAGATACCCCCCAAGGAAGCGGTCTCCGCCGGCTGTCTAGAATATATACCCTCGTTGAAGGGTTGGGAATACCTAACGTGACCGGTTTCGTTGGACTCAACTCCTTAATAGTTGCGCCGCAGGTAGCTTCCGTCGGGCCATACATGTTAAAGACTTGCGTTTGAGATGCCCAGGTGTCGCAGACGTTCTGAGGGACAGCCTCGCCAACGAAGTAGACCGCCTTGAGATTCGGGAAGTCAGTAACGTTCAGAGCATTGGCCAATGAGGGGGTAAGGATGGCAGCATCGCATTCTTTTAGGTGCTCGAACGGCTTCAGGCTGTTCCGGAGGACCAGCGTGGCGCCGTAGCTCAGGGCCGAGAATATCTCGTGGATGCTGCCGTCGAACCCGCAGGACATGATCTGGGCTACTTTCCATCCTGGTCGCGCACACAGTCTAGTTTTGAAATCCTTTTGGAAAGCGACCAGTCCGCCGTGCTGACAAACCACGCCCTTAGGCTTCCCTGTCGAGCCCGACGTGAAGCAGATGTAGGCGTCGGACCTAGGATGTGCTTGCGGTAGCTTGACATCTATGTCCGTGCTTTCCGCTTGTAGTACTTCCTCCACGGAGATGCACGAGTCGCACGAGGCTGGTTTCGAGGACTTGTTCGTAGCATTCCCGACGAGGAACACCTTCGCCTTTGTCGTGGTAAAGTTCGTGTCCCTGACGCCCATCGGGAGCGACTTTTCAAGGGGACAGTATATTGCACCGGCCTTGAGCACCGAATAAATGGCAATGATCCAGTTCATCGTGCCGTCGGCGTGGACGCAAACTATGTCGCCGGGTGCTACCGTCTTGGTCAGGTGTCGTGCGACGACAGAGGACCTTGCGTCTACCTCGGCGTACGTCAAGACACAGGAAGCGTTTTGAACTGCGATAGCGGAGGGGTTGGCTTTTGCTGCTGCCTCGAAGAGCATGACAAGATCCTCCTTCTCAGACCTCATACTGGTAGACTCAGAACTCCAATTGCCCAATTTTGCGAGTTCTGCCTGCTGTGGTTTGCCTATGAGGGAGTTCAAACAGGCGGATAGGGGCATATCGGGCTCCAATATTAGCTCTAGAGCCGCAGCGAACATTGCCCCTAATCGTTTCGTATGAGCGCCGAAAAACGAATTCATATCGTAGCTGAAGCGAGCATTGCCGGCATTTCCAACATCGATCTGGAGTGGTATATCGGAGAGAATCTTGCTGTAAGGCTGTTTCAGGGGCTTGAAAACAAAGTCTTCGGGGTCTAATGTGTCCAGGCAGACACTGATGGCAGAGCCGAAATTTCTATCAAAACCGGCGCTTGGCGCACTCCATTGGAATGAACTCAACTCTAGGAGGCTGGCGAACACCTGGCGGGTATAGTCTGCGACGGTTGATTGGGGATTTAGAGTTATTCGGAGAGGTAAAGTATTGATGAGTGGCCCGACGATGTTCTGTAAGTTGTCTAGTGGCAATGTGCGGCAGGATAGGACGGCACCGAAACAGACACACTCAGAGTCCGCATATCGAGATAAGACAAGCCCCCAGGCTGCATAGTAAAGCGACGCTATTGTGACACCGATCGTTGGGGCATATGCCTCTAGCCTAGCGGTATTGGACTGTAAGTAGACGCTCTCAATCGTGACCTCACCTCCCTCTTGGTCGTTCTCCCGAGACGGAAGACCGAGGTCTACCGACGGAGAAGGATGCTCTGCTACTTGCCGAGCCCAGAAAGATACTGCGGATTCGTGCCCTTGTTGAAGTAACTGTAGCTGTGATGTGAAATTGTCGAATAATGGTCCCGTTCTGATCATTCTACCAGCAAGGACGTCTTCGACCTTTGATCGAATGAGGACGAAAGAAGTCCCATCAATCAATGCATGGTGGACCCTCCATATTATGGTGCTTTCGTAACCCTCATCTCGGTGGTCGAGTGTTACAACTTTGAAGGACGACCCTATAGCTAAGCCAACGGGCAGGGGACGCTCCAGCTCCTCGACATATGTCGGCCGGTTGTGGACGACAATCTCTTCCCATTGAAAGGGTGCGTCGGAGGACTCCCACATATATCCCCCAGATTTGCCCATCTCGAAAGACATGTTGAATATGGGTTCTGATCTGATTACCTTCTGCCATGCCTTCCTGAGAGCAGGGATATTTCCTAAATGATGCGTTTCGAAATACGAGATGAAGTTGAGGCTAGATTTCGCCAACGTAGAATGGATGAGCGAGAACTGCATCTCCGTCATAGGGTAATGTGTATGCCCAAGGGCCTTATCCCTTTCAATTTGTCCATACCCTAAGACCTGCAAACGTTTTGAAGGCCTCGTGTCGGTGCATGCATGTTTTCGCTTTGTGCCATCTAAGAAGGGTGGGAGCGAAATGAGCCTCGAAACTTGAAATCTCTCGCTCATACAGTTTTCTAGTAGTTGAACTATATCTGTTGCTGTGAATATAGATGCGTTGGGGATCTGAATGCCCTTCCGCCGAAGAGCAGCCTGGAGCTGTATCGACGAAAGTGAGTCACCTCCATTGCTGATAAAGCTAGACTTCAAGTCTAGAAGTGAGATTGGTGTACCGAGAGCCACCGATATCTCCGACAGGATAGAAGCCTTCAAGTTCAGGCGGTTTCTGGTGCGGGTTGTCATGGTGGTTCTTGGTTGGTAGAGTTGTAGGTCAGGACAACCCATCATCCGGATAATAACTGGGGTTCAAGTTCCCAAGACTATAGGGCTAGGATCCACGGAGACATATACAATGAAACCCGTTACTTTAAGGTAAGGTAGAAGTAACTGTCTGACAAGGCGGCGCTGAAACCAAGCTCCGTCTCAACACCATAGCATCTCCGCTTACCCTTAAGCCGCCTGTAGAGAGTCAACCTCGCGCTTGAATCGGCTCCCGATTCTGAAAGCAAATTCCATCCATCGTAATGACTTGAATTTTAAAAAAACCCAAAGGAATCCCCAACACTGGCGGGCTCGTACTTCCTAATGAAACTCTGACAGCCATGGTCAGGAAATGCAACATGAATGGAGAGCTCAGGGCTCGTTAAACGCCAAAAATGACCAAACCCAATGACTCCGCGCTTATTCTGTATCGAACCGAGTTCGGCTCTCTTACAACTCACCGCCTCCCTTCCGTAGCGTGTGGCCGTCGGCGGCCGAGGAAGCCTCCGATTAAGTTCGGCCGACGGCATCGCGCTAGAGATTACAAAAGCAGATACGTAGTCACTTTTCTCAGTACATTTCGCGGAACCAGATCTTGCCATATAAATTATTCTTGCTTCCTCCATATTTGAAGTTGAAGCAGTATGGGTTTCTGCTATCGGCCCCTGGGTGAACCCGGGTGGACTTACCGGGTGCCGAAGTATTGTCCCGCCCGAGACCGTACGGGACCCTCTCCGGGATGATCCCTCATATTGGAGTCAGGCTGCCGTAATTCGAAAATATATTTATTCCATTAGTCACAATATTTCTGTTTCGGCTTAAGAGGAATTTCTCTGGATGTCGTCAGCGTGATATATCTAGTCGCAGTAAGCTGATAGGTACGTCGGAAGTTCACCGTAACTGTATCTGAACGAGTCATGTTCTCAGAGAAGGAACTCATTCATGGCGAGGAAACTATCATGCGGATTACGGGAAAAGATCTGAGTCAATGATCTACTACGCAGACGTTGACTATCATCACGCGTGTCAATGCAACCAATCTCTCTTGCTTTCGCCGGCTTTGTATGATATGCCTCATAGAGTCTGGAATGTGATATAAATACGGTAGCCCTTACAAAGAAGTATACCTGTTTACTGAGCAAGTTTGAAAGAGGGGGGCAGAGGGGGTATAACGTGCAGTGCAGCGTCAAGAAGACAATGAAACCTAAGCTTTGGTAATACCGGCGCCGCAACTTGTAAAATCAAACTACAACGCTAAATACTTATAAAAAAACATGAGAAACTTCACAGGGAGTGAGGGACGCACGATTATCAGATTTTTGAGAAGGAAATCAGACTCTCAGTCTATCAGACCACCGCTTTGTGGGTAATAGCTTGTAGAGAATCCCAATGTAACGCACATTTGTCGCCAGAGCGTTTGCGAAAAGTAATATATCGACTTTCGATTACGACCCCAGATAATTATATAAGGAATGCCCCAATCACACAATAAAATCATTTAGGTAGTGTCGATGCCTACTGTTCTGCTGAATATCGAGCGTGTCTAAGGAGTAGAAAGTACTTGTTGCGGAATTTGAGTTAACAAGGAGTTGCATTCATCCTGACCATCTACCTACCAGAATGTACGTAAGAAAGTCTCGGGAAATTCCAGTACGAATATCATACCCCCAAAAATGGTATAATCGGGGATTCTGGACGAAGAATATTTCACAGCTAGTCTAATATTACGAGGATAGACACCCTCTGTGGCCCTAAGGTTTGCGGTCACTAGGGCCGCTGCTATCAGCCGCTAAATCTATTCCAGATATGACATGATAGAAGTCTGTATATATAGTCTCTAAAACGAACATTCAGGCACTTAATTTAATCTGGGTAAGCACGCTCCTGGATGCCTCTATGGCAACCCACGATGACCGACGAATAACCGTTCAGATTTTGCTAATTTAGAACAACGTTTTTTTTTTTTTTTTTTTTTTTTTTTTAAAAAAAGAGAGAGAGAGAGAGAACTACCACGACCTTCTGATGTGCGATAATTGTGAGATATGAAGAAATATACTGAAGCGCCAAATAGTGTACGATTATACGGGCGTGCTAGCTTCCAGGATATCATGCTTTAGTATCACGCTGCATAGGCAGACACACTGAAACCAACCCTCTGCTCTAGAATAAGTTATACCAGAGGACTAGCCTTAGTTTTAATTTTAATTCTTTTACGTAAAAACTGAGAAAACAAGAGTCAATAATCCCCTTTGTACGCAGAGTCGCCTCCCCCATTTCATTGTGGGCATCTGCCGGGGGCGGCCACCGATGCTGGACCGGGGTCCGACTGCGAAATCCCAACAAAGGCTTCCAGTCACTAATTTCTACTAGATATTCCCTAGATGCACCGATAGTATCATGTCTCTTATTACATAAGTTCCACCTCGGCAAATCTTCCCGCCCTTAATGAAGAACCAGACATCGCACCTCGATACTCTCCCTCGGCTCGGCATCCGGATCGGCACCCGGGTGCTGGAAGGCCGAATGCGCGCAAACTGCGACAAACGTTCTGTTAGCCGAATACCGGAGGCACACCGGCGGCGAGGCGCACTCACACTTGCTGACGCCGCTGGCGTCGCTGTCCCAGATCTTGACCGCCGTGACCTCCGAGTTCCCCTGCCTGTCGAGGTAATACCAGGCCTGCTCGGCGGAATACGTGAACGTCACCGTCTGGCCCCTCTCTTCGTCCTCGCCCGCTAGGAGGTCGCAGGGGTGCATGTCGGAGAGCCGGACGCTCTGGTAATCCATCGTGGCTAGGGGCCAGTCTTGGACCGGCCCGTTTAACGGCCGCCATATGCTGGGGCGCCCGTAGTCTCAGAAACAGACTCTCGAGTGCCAGGAGGGAGGGGGTGTGGCTTACTTGATCATCTGCACGCGCCTCTTTAGCAGGTCTTCTGCATTCTCGTCGCTGTTAATGTTATCCCGGAGGCGCGCGAGGGCGCCGTTCTCTGACTGGTCGCAATGAACCTGTAGCACCCTTAGTATAGAACAAGAAAGAGGGAGATATGCGAAAGGCGTAAATACAATGGTCGCCGGTTGCTCCTTTCCGTCGTCGTTCTCCGTCTTGTCGAGTTCTGGCCGCCTTTTCCGTAGAGTATGATCGAAGATGATGACTCTCGGCGCACCAGTAATTCTTTGAACGAGTTTCGCAACGTATGGGTAATAGAGCATCCGAACGGCAACCGGATCATTCCCGCGCAGAGTATCAATAACAATTTGAGGGATGTCGTCGTCGAAATAGGCAAATCCATGGGTGTCTAGAGTAAATTGGTCCTTATTTGGTCGTGCGTCTCGAAATTTGACCGAGTAGCTTCGCCACTCAAAGTTCGTATGATCAAACCCGGGAGGTGGGTTCCTTCGTACATAGGGGTTCCCCTTGGTACCATCCCATGGTTCGAGGAACCGCATCTCAGAAACGACCGTATCAGGCGACGAGAGAGCTTCATCGGGCAACCCAGCCTTAGCGGTCCATACGGGAATAAATTCAATAGCGCATGACCAGGCATTCCGTAGAGAGTAGATCTTCCGCAGCTCCCACCCCGACCTGTCTGCTAGGTCTCTCCATTGCGACTCGTCCCTTTCCCCACCGCCCACCGCCACCATCATGTTTAGGTCGCCGTACCTTGAGATCTTTCCTCTGTGGCCGTCTCTGATGACGGATTCTAATATGACGAGTCGACTTCTTTCGGTGCGTTTTATACTCCTGCGAATGGTTTTTAAAATGTGCACTGCTTTTTCGTCGTCCCAGTTATGGAGGCACCATTTCATGGTATAGACGTCCGAGGGTGTCACCTCGTGGAAAAAATCGCCAGCGATAAGGTTCTCAGGTGGAATTTGCGAAGCAACGTCGGCGTAGGGCCCATCGGGGCCATGGAAATTCGCCCTAGCCTGCCCGATCACTTGCGGCGTCTCCAGGATGATGCCTTTCATTGTATCGTATCGCCGGAGCAGGAGGCTGATTAAAGCACCACCACCTCCGCCCACATCAACCACTGTACTTGTCGCGACCTCTTCCCAGGGGTAATCTTGGATGATTCCAGGAGACTGGGCAATGGCACCAGCACTCAGGGTCGTGTGAAACTTCTTATTCCAGCCGCGATCAGAAAAGTACTTGAACATGGTATCGTCCGTATCGAAGTTAATCTGGGCTGGGCAACGGGCAGAGCTGCGCCTGCATGAGGCTGGAATACCACGCGACATATCATAGAATTCATTGCCGTATAGCTCTATCCAGTTATGCCATTGAGTCCAGTGATTCTTCATGAGCAGAGTAGACGTGTGATTATTCCGATAGGTTCGGGCTGCGTCGTCATATGTAAATATGCCATTATTGTGCAGTGTGCGCATGACCTGACGGAGGCGATCTGGTCGCGCTTCGCATTCAGATGCTAGCTCTTCAACTGTCCTGGGTCCGCCATGGAGCACATCAGGGATGTTCAATTCGACCGCCGCGCATAGGGCCTTGGTGTTCTTGTAACCTAGTCCACGTAAGCACTCCCCCTGTGCACTGAAGTTGGGGGTTCAAACCGAAGAAATGATCAGCTAGAACAACTTGTGAGGGCTCTAGAAAAATCTTTATATCAGAGAGTAAATCGAGGGCCTCAGAAGCCAATGACGAGAGGCGTCGATCTGGGAGATCATCGGTTTTATGGAGTGCCGCTGCCAGCGGTCCTTTCAGGTCATTCAGCTGTGATTTCGCCTCCTGTAGCGACTTAACCAGATGCTGTAAGACAGGCTCCATTATTGGTGAATCTTAGACGCGACAATTTACATGAATAAATCTGATGCGTTATGATTGAGGCGATGAGTGGTCGCATCGATTATCTCATTGGGTTCGAGGCAAAGCCATTGCCTATTTGTATCCGATACCTGGAACCCTATGTCGGTCACCGGGGGCCTGCTCCATCATCCTCGTACCGGCGACGAGATGAGAAATGATTCTATTAGACAACCCCCTTTCGGGTCTTCCCATCTGCCCTTTTCTCGATGATTATTCATTCTACATAATGGCAGAGGCTTGGGAACGCACATGGCTGTTTTGTGCAAGAGGACGGGACCTGAACAATATCTCCGGAAAGATAACCCCCGCACTCGGTGCGAAGTAAATTAGTTGCCAGCATCCTTACCTCTGTGAAGAGTAGTCTTAACGAGTTTACAAATTCCCATTCCGCAATCGCTATTGAACCAACATACGTGTTTTTACCCGCCGAGATGTGTAACAGTAGACCAACTGTATAATCAAATATAGCTCGTTCAAAGAAATGGGTTCTAGAAGATGTCACTTAATGCGCCCGTAACCTAACTTTCTCCCTAGACCCCTACTAATGAAAAAACAACACATGCGACTGGTAAATATGAAAAGGCCCAAATCCCTTGATCGCCTCAATGCTAAATGCTCGACACATTCTTGCACAGCCGTTCCTGTTCACAACCGCTCCCTCTAGTGTTCATCTAGTCTCTCACAAAGTATCTCAGTGTCGGGGTGCAATATCCACGTCGAAGGATTCTTCCCCCAATGCGTCTTTTCGCTCAAGCCGAGCTGGAAGTTCTCCACCAGGAAAGCCACAACCGCCCGGAGGACGATGTCGACGACGTATTTCCCCAGGCACTGTCGCGGCCCGAACCCGAAACGCCAGAACTGGTACCGCATCTCTGATTGCTTCCTGTCGAGGAATCTCGAAGGGCGGTATGTCTCTCTGTCTTTCTTATCGTGCCCCCAGTAGGTGTTCTTGGTGTTCAGTGCGTGGGTGTCCACGATGTAGTTTGTTCCGGCCGGCACGAGAAATCCGGATACGATGCGGTCGGTGGGCGCGGCTTGGGGCACCGTGAAAGCCGCGAGAGGCTTCAGCCGACTGGCTTCCAGTATTGATGCGGCTAGTAGTGTTGAAGAGCTTTGGAGATAGGCCTCCCAGCCGGAGCCCGTAGTATCGATTTCTCTTGTAGCGCGAATCTCTTGCCGAAGTTGATCCTGCACATGGGAATCGGCGGCTAGGAACAGTAGCGGCCATGACAATCCGCCCATTGTTACATCAAGATTTGCGAATAGCATCTCATCTAACGTCTGCAGGAGCTCCTCTTTCAGGATAGTGCCGGACTTGACCTCCATGTACATTGAGACTATCGCTGGCTCTTCGACTGTATCCTTCGCGGCCTCGCAGGCGGCCTCGTTGAAAAGGGCCCATTTGTGCTTGAATACTCTCAGGTCCTCGGTCACATTGAACAGAAGACGCTTGGTGAGCGAATACCTAGCCGCGCCACCTTGAATTATGTGGCCCCAAAGGGAGTCTCTGAGAGGGATGAGGTTTTCTAAATCGTTTTTCAGCTCCGGTGATAGTTTGCCATATAGCATCTCGACCATGATCCAAAACGGGAGGTACTTCAAATCTGCGACCGGATTGATGAGATTGTGCTGTAGTTTCCCACTGGAGAATAAGTCATCCATGTATGCCTTCGTGGCCCCGATGATATGGTTATGGCGTGTCAGAGCCTTCTTATGTGTGAAGGGCGGGTTGACAACGGTCCTCAACTTGTGGTATCTCTGTCCACTGATGAGACCAACACATTGACCGAGGAGTTCTCCCATTAGCCACCCTGCATCGTTGTTCACTGCCTTGATATGCTTGTCAGAGTCCCAAAATACGGTCTTGACATCAGCAGGATCTCTAAGCACGCTAGAGTGATATCAGCGGACGCCCAAGTCAGTCGGTAGCGAGTAGCCTGTATCACTTACACTTCGGAAGTCATACCACTCCATAACCTATACACTCGCCCGTACCTCATACCCCATTTCTCGCTATTTTCCTCTCCCTCGAGGAATTTTCCGATATCACCTTGGCCATTTGGCCACTGGTATGGACATGTTGGTATCGGCTGGTCACTAGAAATGGACCTAATTGGATATTTCCAGACTAAGAACGACTGGAGAGAATTCAGCTTAGTGAGTTATCGCACAGAGTGAAACAGATAGCAGCCTACATGAATCACACTAGAAAAGATGCCGTGCAACTTCTTACGACAAGTCCTCGCACACAGGACAAAGAGTCCTGCTGCGAAGGAGACCAGAAGTAACGTATCGAGTACGCGGTTACTGCCAAATAACATGCTAATAGATACTCTCTGCAAGTTAAACTGAAGCATCTTGTAGTAATAGTCGATCCGTTCAAGGCTGACGATTGAGGGGTGGGCGTCAGTTAGGAAGGGCATGCCTGAAACCATGTCATACACCGGCTCCCACTCGAGGGACTACGTGTTTACGTACGGGTTTCCAGAATTAACTTCACTTAATTCAGTTCCAAGCTTGGAGTTAAACGCCACTGGAGTGCACAGTGAGCTAGTGTCCGCTTACAAGAACAGGACCCCTAAATTTCATGGCAGCCGGGGAAATTCTTCCCGGATTTATCTCTGAAGTTCACTAGGCCAGTCGTTGACTTCCGGACGCGGCTACCCACCGGTAGCCGAAGTGAGAGGTACACAAAATTCAGACACACGGAGGTTTCTAGCATTTCAATTATTTTTTGCTAGATGCTACGAATCGTGACCATACTTAGGCCCCCTCTCGAGTATTCTCTGCACTGCTGGCCGCGCTAGCATCCTCTCGCTCCAAGCCTGAATGTTCGGCCAGTCCTTAATATCCACTCCCAAGAAATTGAACATCCACGGCATCGCGAATGGGAAGTAGGACAGATCAGCAATCGTGGGGCGATCAGGCAGAGCCACATAGTCCTGCTGTGGCAGAGCAAGCCGCTTATCCAGAATATCCCACTGCTTTAGTACATTTTCATGAAGTCTTCACTGGCGTCAACATTCTGCATCTCCAATTTCGATTGGGTTATCACTCACTTTGCGGTAGTCTTTGGCAAGGACTCGGGATTCTGTCGATTGGGATAGCCCTTGAGGAAATACAGCCAGTACTTCGCTGTCGCGCTACAAGTGAAATGTCAATTATCAAACACCGCGATAGTGCTTTTTTCTCTCTCCCTCTTTAAGTCTACGTACCCTAATCCGGCTGTCTGATAGGATGTCCAAGACAAGATATCGCCTTTCTCTCGCGCGTTTCGGCCTTGCCAGGAGCCGTCCTCGTCGAAGCGCTCGGCGAGGTATTGGAGACAAGCAGTGCTCTCAAACACGATGACCTCTCTGCCATCTTGGGGGTCTTCGTCCCTCAACGCCGGGACATAGCGTTCCGGGTGGATGCGACGGTACCACTCACTCTTGGTGTCGATGACGGAGATCACATGAGGGAGCTGGAGTTCTTCAGCTAGGATTAGGGGCTTGATGTAGTTGATGTAGCTTGTCTGGTCGGCTAAGGTTCGACGTAAGCACTGCCGCCTATTGCGGGCATGGAATAGGTTCTCCTACCCTTGATGATGTACAAGATAACCCGGCCATCGTATGGAAGGTCTCCGGTCACCACCTCCCCGTTTGGCTTGGCGGGCGCCATTTGACAGTATCTCGAGTATGGCTCACCCCGATTGACCCTGCGTTGAATAAAATATGGCTGTGATTTTTATCTCCGTTGATATGCCCATCAAATTCTGAAGCTTAAATGGTTGGCGGAACCCCGGGGGCCGAAATAGAAGCCGGACCCAGCTAGTGCTGAGACGGGAGCCGAATGGCGGGCGCGCAAGTCCTCACCATGGAATTCCGTACTACCGAGCAACCAATGTTGCAATATTCATGGCAAGGTATTGTAAGGGTTATCTAGTAGATTGGTTGTTATGATTTAATTTATTGACGTAGTGATACATTGTCTACAATAGGCATGCATAACTACGTCTACGGTGTTTAGTTGGGGCAGCCTCAAGATCGTCATCCAACAACTTATTGATTTTGGTCTTCGCAGCCCGGTGGTTCTGCACTCGGCAACAATGTGCCTCGATGCTGACTTTGCTCCAATTACCGTGTCGCACACGCTCGGGCCGACAAGTGACGCGATGCGTACCCTTTCTCTTTGACGGTTGGTGTAACTCAGCACGTAGATATGTTAGCCTGCGCCGTCGGCATCTAAACAGGGCCGCCTAGCAGTTAGAAATTCTCCGGATGAAACAACGAGATTCAAATAACTCGGACTCATCGATATTCTCGTGATAAGCCCTACTAATGTCCAATCGGTGTGTTTTTCTCACGGAGCCCGTGGGAGCGAGTTATCTAGGCTACCAAGTTTGGGGATGTTGCCTTTTTTGATGATGTTGACGTCAAACATTTAGCAGACCCCAATCGCTGTGCTCTTGTCCTTCCAGCACCGACTCTCAATCACACTTGGAGGCTACCTCTATTGACGTAAGTACGTTACTAGGTAGGTAAATAAGTAGGTACTTATAGGTCAAAGCCCTTCTGTAGTTGCAACTTTGAAAGACTTGGGGATAAACATGAGCTACAGTCTATACTTGGGTATAAGGTACTGTCTCAAAATTGTAGGCTACCAAGTCCGCTAAAACGATACCTACAGGGCTTGCTCTTCAGGGCTGTTGGGATTGCCTTAGCGGGGTTAGTAGTGGCACTCAATGGCCTTAAACTCTTTTAAGTTTTTGCCTTTGTTTTTTTGCGTGATAGCTATAAATATCAATCTGCATTGCTTATGTATGATATACTAAAGAGATTCTATTTGGATACCGTAGTTCAACAAATAACTTGACAAATCGGCTCGGGTTATTGTATTGCATGGCGACGTCGGCACCTGAAGAAGAGATAACATAACTAAACCCACTGTAGAACTGTTCTATACCAGGTATGAAATTGTCCATTCCAAGTGGCGCACATCAAATTGGGCTTAGCTTGCATACTGCTTTTGCTCAGGCTCGGCTCACCCTATTGTCAGTTAGGTGACTGATTTCAGAACCTTGTCAAGGTTGCAATGCGCCGACCATCCGCTGGGTAGGTACTCCTTATTTCTAACACCAAGCAAGTTCCTAGAAAGTCGCTCGAGTCATACGGTCCTATAGTACAAACTAAAATCCGTTTGATCCTAACAGGTATGTAACCAACTACCGTAACTCACGCAAACGTGCACTTGATAAGTGTTGCCTAAGGCTCGCATCTTCCGGGGGCTAGATAAAATTCAACTTAATCCCCTTCCCACGCCAAGTCAGCCAGAAGCATCTTCTACACCCAACTTAGGCAAGTTCTCAAGATCTCTGTAACCAAATTACCACCGTTGATCCGGTACCCTTCTCTCAGCTCCAGCTTCTCCAAACCTTTTACTATAAGTACAAGCTTAGCCCTATTTAGCCTTTCACTCTTATCTTATACTAATAATAAAAAAACCTTTACTAAGCTATTAGTACTATTTAAGTAGGCTAAAATGTTAGGATAAAACCTGCGCCGGTAAGCTAAAAAGCGTATTATTAACAAAGTCGCTATTTTTAAGTTTGTACACTAAAATACAATTATTCTTATACTTTATATTTGCTACACCCTAGTAGGGGGTGCGCAGATAGATTAGATAAGGCTCCCACCCGCAGGGTGGGGCCCCCCTCCAGCCCAGACTGGATAGATTGGGCTTCGCCCAATCTAGCCAGCCTGGCTAGATTCTTCTAATCGGCATCACTCTTTTACACTCAATACGGCACTACCCCCTGGTACAGCATACCAATATTTTTAGCTGTAGTATTATAAATAAAAGTACTACTATATAATTATAAAGTGCATTAAAAACGTAGTTCCGCTATTTGATTTGTAGTACAAGTATAAACGAGAAGGCTATAAGGCGTTATGTAAGGAATATCTAGATATTGCTATAAAAAACGCGCGCACGTACATTTAGTATGCGCTAAATATACTCGCCGGATTTAATAGCCCGGCCTCGGGGTTCAATAGCATTATAATCCCTCCGCACTTTGTAAAGCAGACTAACAACCGCACAACATAAGGCGTGTAATACGCGCCGTAGAATAAGAAGTTCGTTTTAATGCATAGCAATCTGGGACTCGGTAACGTTATAATTGACTTAACGACACTCGAGTTTAAGTCTATTATTAACTAAGAATTTGCCGGTTTTTACCTGAAGTGGCTTGCTAAAAGCTTTTGAACAGTCGATTAAAAGGAGTACTATAGTTTTTAGAACAAGCTTGGGACGTATATTTAAATGCAAAGGGCTTTAAAGTTATGACCAATTTTACCTGGATAGGGTTTACATGTATATTTTAAAAGCACTGAATACACATTAAGGCTTTTTAGAATCTATATGCCGTAATTAGGACTCTAGAATCATAATTGTACCGTTTTAATTTGTACATAGGTAGGATTTAAGAGTATTAATTGTTCCATGATATTTGTTGTGTAAGGGATCTCTATATATCACATATATATATTACTGTTGGTCTGCGTAGGGTAAATTGGCGGGGCACGTGGTGTAATGGCAACACGCGGGACTCTCATTATCTGGCAACCGAGATGGCGGTTCGATTCCGTCTGTGTCCGTTTTTTTCCTCCACATTCCTTTTCCAGGTCAATGGCAATCCTACTCCTAAATCAATTCCCAGCAGAGCACCACACCTTTCCTTGGCACCCGCTGTTAGTGGCGTGTTAACATTGACACCTGTTTCGTATAGCAGTGCTATTATATACACTTAACAGCTACTAAATCTTCGATTTTCAACAGATAATTCATCCTGCTCTTGACTACAAAAACGACGTAGCGCGCACGCTACGCAGTACGATATAGGCTAGCGAGGTCAAAGCTATTGCTGCGACTTGCCCGGGAAGGTCGTTGCCGCCGACAATTCCATACCTTGCCGTAGAGTTTAATAGTACGAGACAAAAGGGGATGAAAACTTGCCGTATACCCCTTAAAAGCAATAACCCTTACATTACCGACAATAACAAAAGCTCGCAAGCTTTTGCGTTAATTTCGCAAAAGGCGCTATATGTTAGATATTTGAGCCGTGCAAAACACTGTAATAGTGATCACTTGCCACTGTGGTGATAAGATCACCCGATTAAATTAGCTAGCGCCACTAATAAAGCAGTATACTAGCGAAAATCTCTGCAGCAGAGAAAACACACAATGGAACAACACACATGATCACTTCAATTAAGGCTGTCAAGATCGCACACGTGATAAATCCAACACTATACTCTATACTCTATACTCTATACTACGTTTAAACTGCTAGCATAATCACGGCCACTGGTAAAACACGCCCGCGGTACAGAAGATAAAGTACGGTGAACTATCGTTAGGTATAATCGTGGGAAACT
Organism: Xylaria palmicola; assembly: GCA_022385595.1. Taxonomy (NCBI): domain Eukaryota; kingdom Fungi; phylum Ascomycota; class Sordariomycetes; order Xylariales; family Xylariaceae; genus Xylaria; species Xylaria palmicola. The sequence continues at coordinate 798 of MU281379.1, read as the reverse complement.
GTTAGGTCGCGGTGTACTCGGAATGAGTAAAAGGAATGAACAAACCGCCTGGATACCTTTTAACATAGTGGATGGGAGGAGAAGGGCTCGAAAAGGGTTGCCTACGGGCTTGACTTGTTGGATATCTTATACAGCCCAGCACAGCATATGCCCCTCGGGAGGCCGGCCATGCTGTAAACAATACCACCACCACCAACACCAGCAGAGCACCATGCGCTTCCTAACGTTTCCGGCATGCATGGAAGCCGGAGAAGGTCTGGCGGAAATCGGAACCGGCCTCCGGCCTCTGTTTCTATGCCCTCCTGCCTATAGGCCCTGCGGGTCTTGGACTGCAACTCCACAATAGACTGCAGCGGAGATGTTGGGCTAGATGCAAACCTAGGTAGCTGCTTAGCGGAGAAATAGCTAAGGCACTCAATAAGACCCTGGTGTTACTGTTGAACAATACCTTTATGTTTGTACATTTGGTGAAACCGCAACGATTTGCGATATAACCGACGGGACGCCTATCGATAGCTAGTCGCAGGGTCTGTCAAGGATCTGCGTAGCTATAAGAAAATAATGCGCAATGAATAGGGAGGTAAGGATAAAGAGAGGGAAAGGGATATCAGATTTCTTCTTTGTATCATTAAACCAGCCAACGAGTACAATAAAAAAAAAAAGGCTTGGCCAATGAATATTGCCCGTGAACCTGCCAGAGGCGAGTAGGGTTTCCTAAAACCCAACCCATGGGGGCCCAAGGAAACCCATGGGTTCTTGGCGGGGGCCCATGAAAACCCATGGGCTCTTGGCGGGGGC